>BLKM01009860.1:128053-177005 GCA_013340265.1 Coptotermes formosanus | reverse complement strand
GCCGCATAGACAGTGTGCTGAATGATGAAATGCTTGTTACTGTTCAGTTCACGTTCTGTGTTTCGGACTTAAAATTATCACAATTTCATACAGTTTTATCAGCTGGTTTCTATGAAAATGAAACTTCGTCTCACCCCGTGGCAACGAAAGTCGCGGTCGGGTATGTAAGCACTCAGCCTCGTATTATTGACGTCCTGTCTTCAAATCTCACATACCAGACGCTATTATTGCGGGATTTCATGCTGTCCAGGCAGTTCCAGCATCCTGCCTCAGATTACGGCGCCGTCGCCTTTGTGGACGTATTTTTTCATTGAGATCTGCGGTCTTCTGGGGTATTACGCAGCGTCGAGTGGTAATCCTTTACCGACGTTTCGGGACAACCTATCGGGTCCCCAATACGTTGTCCCGAAACGTCGGTAAAGGATTACCATTCGGCGCTGCGTAATATCCCAGCAGGGCGCAGATCGCGTCAGTATTGCGGAGGAAACCTGAAATCACGGATTTTTTTTCGTTGTTCGCTGACCTTTTTCGGCAGTATGAAAACTCGCCTAGTGAGAACGCCGTTAAACAAACCGTAAATAAATGTGTGTTTGTGGTATTGTTCCCTGGGAAAGAACAATATGTATACTGCGGCTTGAAGGCGAAGTGCTGAAGAAAACCTTTGGGTCCCCGAAAACGGACGTAACAGAAGGACAGAAAATTGCACAGTATCTTCTTCTTCGTTTGTCAGTGCAAGGGTGCAAGGAATGTAAAAGAAATCGCAAACGATGTTCTTTACAAGCACGGGCCGGGATAGCGCAGTCGGTATAGCGACTTGCTACGGGCTCGACGGCCCGGGGTTCGAACCCTGGCGGGGGTAAGAGATTTTTTGTTCTGTATACGCATTCAGACCGGCCCTGGAGCCTACCCACGCTTCTCTACAGTGAGTACCGTTATTCTAGTGGGAGGTAAATCGGCCGAGGCGTGGCTTTTATTTCCCACCCCCGTCTAGCGCCCTGGTTAAGCATGGTAGAGTAATACCTCTACGTCACCTCTGTGCCACCATGGGCCCGTTATGGAGCGAACTTATAGGATTACAGCATTCTTATGTTTAACATTTTATCTCGTTAACTGATTCTACGGTTCGTCTGAAACGTCGTGTCGGAAAGGTACGCGACATGCGAGACTTCAGACTTTTGCCGTCGAGTAGTTGAGGGCTTCACTCTTCTGGGATGTTCTGACGCTTCAGTTGGGAGTATATTACTGATGTTCTGGCACAGCATGTGGGTCCCGAAACGTCGGTACAGCCTGTCGATCGTAATGTATCTGTAACAAAGTATCAGTTGATGCTGCCCAGGATCCCAGAAGAGCAGAAGACGTCAGTTGTGCGACGTGTCTTGTGTAACCTTGGACGATTTGCATTACACACGTGTTACGAAGATATGTTTTATTAGGGAGATGGACGAATGACAAATATGACGATTATTGTCGTGCGGGATGTGACGCCGTGTATACAAAACAACACAACCACAAAGGCCGTAATTACGCGGTCACCACCGTATGAACCACGAAGATCGTAAGGTAAACTTGGAGGTGACTGGTCAGATTCCGCACCCCAGCCACATTACCCCGGGAAGGACCCCCGATACTCCATTAAACTTAAGACGTGTGGGCTCCAGAGTTGATCTGCACTGTGGACAAGAAGGAATTTTCTTACCTTTCTCGGAATCGAACCACGATTCCTCGGTCGTCCAGGCCCGTTTGCAAGTCATACCGACTCTTTAAAGCTCGTACAGATTTGAATGCTTTCAGCGTTAATTTCAGCGTAGAATTACTTGGTTTTCACCAGTGTTTAATGCTGCAGACAGAACGTGGCGTGCTTGAAAGTGGAACTGTTTGCCATCCTCAGACGAGGAAGCGGTGTGGAGACACCTGCATAGTTGGGTCTGATAGAACAATTGCCAATCTGTGGGTGAGATTTAAATAGCTAGTATCAATGTTTGGGACCGGAGACTGATAACAGCTCTTTCTGCCGGACGCAACTCAGTAGTGCCTCCCCCCCCCCCCCCCCCACCCTGTCTGTATTTGAGGACAGAAATAGATAAGTTTCCGAAACCCGTTGTGGCTGGTACACCAGAGGATATACAAAGCCCAGAAATGTATGTGTAGTAATCCTCTGTGTAATACAGCACTGTCAAGCTCCGATAGAATTGATGATTCTGCGGTGTCAGTACGTCTAGTGTTGAATATTGAAAAAGACACTTCTGTTACGCTGTCGTAGTTTTTCCAGTTGTACGGAAGCAGTTGGAAAATAGTTGTTCCGGGTCTTGAGACCTGAACAAGCGAAACGAAGTAACCAAGTGTGCGGCATCTCACTTCACCTTCAGTCATGACTTTTGGAAAGAAGGAAAAACACTTAGTCTGACTGACACACATTTATTGAAAGCAGAGACTGAGTATTGACATGTGACACTGCGTGCCGTGAAGAATTTTCGCGAATGCTGAGTATTTCAGTATTTTGATATGTGACATCATACACAGTGGAACCCGGTTATAATGACATCGGTTTATACGACACCTCGCTTATAGACTCAGATATTCTGCGGTACCAATTAATTCGTCACTGTTAACCATAACATTATACTCCTCGGTTATAACGACACTTGTTTATAACGACACAAAATGTTCAATCCCTTCCATGACGTTACAACCGACTTCAACTCTATCTTGCTAGAGGGCACCTATACACAAAAATATGCGACCTTTCGAGACCCGTGATGTCTAACTTTACTGACGGGACGGCCTCGTCTCACTTTCGAGGGCTCATTACTTTTTAATTCTTGCATCTGCAGACACAAGGAATCTGAGTTGTATAAACTGTAGGCTGTCTGTTTATGAGCATAATGTCCGGTAGAGTGTATTTTCTGCACCCTCAGTCAGACTGTCGCAGCTTCGCTTGTTGTTTCCAGTTTATAACACAGCGAATGTTTAAGGCAAAGTTCGTACATATACAGTGTATTATATCTAGAACATATTTTACATTTCTCCTTGCGGCGGTTCATTACTTACTGCTGTTAAGTACATGTTAGATTTTATTGTGTGTACATAGTGCCTTTAGCACAGAAAATGACCTTAATGAAAATGAGTATGTTTTGAAAACATATCACACGCCTTTCATGGTCCTGCGCTAAATGAGGGCATTGTGGATCCCACTTCGCACTTCGTGCCGCCATGTTAGTAGTTCTGATGACAGTTGCAGATATGAAGAGCGGTGCAGGAATCCCGGTCGCCAGGTCTCTTTTGGCGACTAGATTTTGTGTGGTGGCGCCCAGTACTTGTGGATTCTCCGGATGGGACTTGCTTCATGTTACCCTTCTGGCGCCTATAATTTCGAGATGGTGGTTTCATTTTTGGAAACTGTACGCAGCCGGGGGGGATATGAGTGTTCAGGTTGCCAAGGTGGTGGTGGTGGTGGTGGTGGTGGTGGTGGTGGTGGTGGTGGTGGTGGTGGTGGTGGTTCAAATAATGGCCATATTTTGGGTTTTTATACCGTGTACTGTGCTTTGTTGCTTCGAAATGTGGGAACAAGCGAAGCACGCTGCACGTAGCCTGTGTAGATAGTTGCGCGTTCAGGTGGCGTTCATGGCGGTGTACCATACAAAGTTTATGATAAAGCCCTACATATTGCCAACCTCGGCGGCAGATGGAGGTGAGCGGTCAGCTTCACGCGTTGGCTCCGTTATAACCGGGGAAACAGCCCTCGCTAACCATTTGATACGAGTTGGTTGGGCCCCACAGCCGGTCTGAACAAGGCGATGAAGAGAAAAATATCGAATCCAGATTGTTCTTTCAGCTCGTAGCGTCATAATGCCTTGAACAGCGCTGTATCTCTTTAAGTGTTTTTAGTTTATTTTTTTACGGGATTCCTTTTAGATTTATGATCGCCAGAGCCTCTTCCACGGTTGCGACTGTAGGTCGGAGTCCTGGAAACTTCTTTCTTGCAGTGTACAAGTACGATAGATAGCCCTACAGAATACGACGGTTAACCTGTGGGGACAGCGCCCAATACCTATTAGACTGAACCCTGAGTGGAACTAGAGACGGTGTGTAAACGATATTCGCCCTTGCCGGGAATTGAATGCCGGCTGTACAGACTTGGCTGTCCAAACTGTTCTGAAGAAGGATACAAAACTATAACCCTGGTTATATCAGTTTACGTCGTATTTGCTGTACATACTTTCTCCGAAGGTAAAGCGGTAGGGTCGTGTACCTGATCATTCACCTCCCATCTAGTGCCGAAGTTAAGAATGAGTGGAGCTATACCTCCACTATCCATATGCTTTCATGGCGACAGGGACAACTTTACTTGTAGTTTACCTTTGCTGTACATTGTGTACGTGTATTGTGCTTAATCGCCTCTGTGTACATTATACAAGTATCAAGAAATAGTGGAAAATCGTGTAGTTATTAAGGTCTGACTTTCTATGGAAGTACTGCATTTCCTATTGTTTTTATTAAAACATGTTTCCTCGTTAAATGCGATAAAAACTTCATCCGCCTCTCTTGTAAGTGAGAGTAGATGAAGTAACCGAAATGATTTAATTTTACCTTCACTTCTCTTACTTGGGGCTAAAATTTATTCACGTGTTTTTAAACAACCAGAACTTATCTTGAAGTTCATGGAACAACTTTCATTCATACTGCAGATACGCATTCCGACGTGTGCTGTGATTTATGGGGCAGCAGCTTGTGGAATGCGTCTTGATGACACAATTAGGATAATGTGTGCGCAGTTGAGGCTGTTCTGGACAATGGCTGATCTGAATAGCGAGGAGATGGATCCCGCGATAGAAGCGCGTGTAAAGCCAGCTAATTCTGCATTCGAACGAGTGCGCCTTTGCATATGGCGTGAGGAAATACGGAAGAGAATTCTTTCTCAGTTCCTTCATATGAATGCTGTAGCAAATCAGCAAAGCGTCGATTGAGGTATCCGTTTTTCAACGACATGATGCCGCGTCACTGGGTTACCGGTTCCCCGACGTTTCGACATTGCATAGTGGTCTAATCGGAAGGATCGGAAGGGTCAAGGTTATATCCCAGAAGAACGGAAACCTCAGCAACATGGCTTCGAAACCTAAAAACTTGCAAAATAAGGAGTTGTTCCTCTACACGTCATGAAGGTATGTAGGGGGCGGTAGTATTGCTCAGTTCTTAACCTTTTAAAGCCTAGCGGTAACTTTACGTACCACCAGGTTTAACATTAAAAAATTCTACATGGTGCCCACATTGCGTTCGTGTTTTGTACGGATCTCAGAACAAACAGCAACTTTTGCCTTATAAAACATTAAGAGACTGGTTTTTATAACCGAAGTGGAGAGTGTTTACAGCGCGGTACGCACTGAGTCCTTATATAAAACAGATACGCTTCGTCTTTAAAGGGTTAAAAATTCTACGTGGTGCCCACATTGCGTTTA
The DNA here is from genome assembly GCA_013340265.1 of Coptotermes formosanus. NCBI lineage: Eukaryota > Metazoa > Arthropoda > Insecta > Blattodea > Rhinotermitidae > Coptotermes > Coptotermes formosanus. Next base: position 171,552 of record BLKM01009860.1, on the reverse strand, counting down.
TGTGTTTTGTACGGATCTCAGAACAAACAGCAACTTTTGCCTTATAAAACATTAAGAGACTGTTTTTTATAACCGAAGTGGAGAGTGTTTACAGCGCGGTACGCACCGAGTCCGTATATAAAACAGACGCGCTTCGTCTTTAAAGGGTTAATCTCGGTACTAGATTGGGCCAGTGGTCATCCTCACGGTCCAGCAGCTTTACTGCCGGCGAATAGCCGCCGATACCCATCGAACAGGATCGTGGCTGGTCACCAGAGCCTACGCGTATTGGAGGAGAAGCAAATCTCATGCGCCTGCTGGGAATCGACCCCTGTATTGTCCAGGACGTAGCCTAGTCGCCATAATAACTGTGCTAGCTCCTGGGCCTTTAAAAAAAATCGCAAAGTGTGGATAATTACGTACGTGTGCGTATGGGATTTTCATGGCAATAAACAATTCACATTGGAGTCTCGTTTGTTATGACAGTAAAATCTGGTAGGTGGTTAACAGTGTTTCGAAAGAATGCACTGCCTGCATCTACCACTTTGAAGACGGGGGTTATATGCCCTACGAAACGTTAGTGGACACCTACCACATCACCCGGTGACTTAAGACTACAATATGAAACTGTCGTTGTTTATTATTACCGAATCCTTGAAAGCTTAGTGGTTAGGGCACGTGCCACAACGTTTAGCACAGCAACTCTGCATTTAGGCCAGACCGCATATTTACATGTTTCATATGAATCTCAGAATAGACAGTTGCTATTTCCGTACATTGCATTAACCGGGGGGTTTTTGTAATGGAGACAGTCTATGAATTTTTTTTATCATACGCCAGTTAGAGGGATGTCTCCCTTTTCTTTCTTGCAGTCTAATATAAGTTTGATAGATTCCATCATTCATCCCGGTTGCTGGCGTGGTCCATGTTATCTAAGTCTTTGGATGTGGCTAAGGCCCATTTGCAGTCTGTGAAGTAGAAACCGGTTCTTTAAGTATAACGTAGATTAATTTTTGTGTTTAAGGGATTAATTTTTTATGGAAGTAATCTGGGTTAGTGATTTCTGGTGTTTATTTTAGCAGAGTAATTGGTTAATTTGAAAATAAACATTGCTAACGCAGTAATCAGCAGATGTCTTGTTTGGTTTTGAATCTGACGAAATACTGTACCCCACCAGATTTCATTTCAGTGCGGTTTTCTTGAATATTAAAAGGAAATAGAGCTTCTGGTCGGCTCTGCGATCGAATGAAGGGGGCAGCCACTTCTGTAGAAGGTGCACTTTATTGGATCGTGCCCCGCCTTTCGATTATGCCCTGGAATTCTCCCTACAACTGAGAAAAATCACAGAATATCTCAGTCCAGGTAGCCGAAAAGTGCTAGGTACGGTTCGTCCTGTCGACTTGATCGTCTTGTTGTGGGCAGTCTAGGCTGCCCCTTCTGACATCCAGGCGCTTTCAGCTAATGCCTCAGGCGACTTTTGTTGTCTACCGGTCGGCGCGAGTGTCTTCCAAGTTCCCCGCAACGGCTAACTGGGTGGAAACCGTCGGTTAGTGCGCTCATGAGATAGGCGAGAAATAGAACCTCCAAATCCTAGTGAATATGCTTGTCACTAGGCATGCGAAGGCGCGTAGGCCCAATGCGAAGATATTTGTGTCGCAACACCTGCAGCTTCCGGTCGCGGATGTGGTTAGCGGACGTTCTGATAGGGCATTCTCACAGGACGGATGATTTGTTTCCAGCACAGCACCTTTTATGAAGGGAAGGTCACTTGTGCGACTGAGGATAGGCCCTACCATGTAAATTCCTGCAGTTGCCTTCTTTGAGATCTGATTTGTATAACTCGACCAGGTGTGCTGTGTTTCGAGGGTTACCCCAAAGATACCGAGCTGTACCGTCTCATTCGATTGGCACCCCAAAGAACTGTACTGGCCCGAGCCTTTGAATGCATACCGCGGTCGTGACTATGTCCACCGCGGTATTCGTAGAGACGCTGATGGCCTTTTCCTCCGACCCACAGGGACTGCTGGAGGCTGTTGGGCTGTTTCTCCAGGTAGCTGAAAAGTAGCGCCGTGTGGCGGGACATGGCTATATGACGGCCGTGTCATTGGCGTAGAAAGTCAGTTCGAGAAGGCGGGAAGGTGTGGGCATGTCTTTCACATGCGTACAGGTTGGAAAGGGTGGGGGACATGAGTCCACCCTGGGCCACTCCAGTTCGCATGCCATGACGAGTTGATGTGGCTGAGTGGAAGGACGTCCGTATCTTGGAAACTTTCCCAGAAGATACAGGGATTGGAACTACACTCACGAGTGTAAGGACCTCGCGTCCTTGGCCTTCTGATCATCACGTTGCTTCACCCATGAAGTCGACCTTCCTTAATACGTGCCTGATAAGTTCGCTGAACATTAATGCATTGGAATGGTATTTCGGTGGTGCCCGTTTCGAATTTCAAGCACAAAACTGACTGCGAGGATTAAGATTTTTATGAATTTTCTGGCTTCCTCACTGGTCGTCTGCTATGAAAGTTTTGTTTTGCACACCCCACATCCCATGAGTTACTGTCTAGATCCGGGATAGCGAAGTCGGTATAGTGACTAGGCTACAGGCTGGAACCCGGCTTTCGAATCCCAGCCGGGGAAGAGATTTTTTTTTTCCAAAACGTCCATACCCGCTGTGGGGCCCACCCACCTTCCTATTCGGTGTGTTCCTGGGTTCTTTCTACGGGGTAAAGAGGCCGGTGCGTGAAATTGGCCACTTACCCTCATCTAGTGCTGAGGATAAGAATGAGTGGAGGCATACCTCTACTGCCTCTACTTTCCTGCGTTGGTGAAACGAGTAGATAAATGTAATACGTGTTACTGTTCATAATAACAGCCTAGCCATAAGACGTGTGCGAATATATACATATATATATATAATATGATTGCATTTGGAAGACTTTTTTTCAAAGTCAACTAAAAAGAAAATTAGTTTTGTTGTTTACCTTTTAATAATACGTTTTTTGTCCTAATTCTTGAAGAAAAATATCTTGATTTCCCATATTTTAACATTAAATTTGGTGTTTGAACCAGCAAATCTTAACTGTATAAATAGTCATTGTGTAGTAGTAGTGTAAGTATTAGGCATGCCGTTTTCAGGCACTAAGTTCCGTGCATACTGGTGTTGTAGTGTGCAGCTTACTGATTGACATAATATTGTGATTTATGATACCTGCACTGTTGCTGTTACTGGTAACAATTATGTGTAGTCCAACCATACAGGTTTCTCGCACCACATTGTCTGTGTTTTTGTGCTTCCTTCTTTCTTGTACTACATGCTTTTGACTGATAGGCAGTCGTACACATTACCGTTAGAAAAATGCGTCACGGCAGTAACTCGAGAGTTCGAGGTTATCAGGTTCAGTTTGCGTCCTGGGTCAGTTGATGAAGGTAATGTTATTCATAGAACTTCACTTCTGCTGTTTGTTGTCAGACATTTTGTTCTAAGACAGTGAAGGGAACACCAAGCTGTAGAGTTGCGGGTTCCGAGGAACTTGTTGGGGATCTCTAGGTAGTGTGCGTTCTGAAAACCTCAGCGACGCGGAGAGGGGATCAGGGACCCCGTTTACCGAAATCTGTGCTGGATATAGTGATCAGATCTATTCATAATAGCATGAAGCTCTTTCAGATTTAGACGTGAAATCGTCAGAAACAGATGCCGCGATACTTTAACCTTTGTCCTGCTAATGTGGAATATATGGTGAGCCGCTAATAATGCCAGCACCACTAATGTGTAATATTTGGTGACCTACACTTGGCAACGCTGAAAGGAGCCTCTTTGGCTCTGTCTTTCTTTCTGCACAATGTCTCAACACTGAATCAATCGTGCAAGACGTCCCGTGTCTTATCTGTGTGCACACACTTAACTCGGCTACCAACTGGGCCCTTTGTTGAGACATTGTGCAGAGAGAGAGGGTGAGAGAGAGACAAAGCGGCTCCTTTCGGCGTTGCCAAATGTAGGTCACCAAATATTACACATTAGTGATGCTGGCACTATTAGCAGCTCACCATATATTCCACATTAGCAGGATAAAGGTTAACATCAGCAGCTTCAAGAAAGTTCTGAAAATCAGCTTCAGGTACACTACCGTAAGGTACTGAACTTGATAGAATAATAATATTGACGCAACGCTGCTGCTGTGTAGGACTTATTACTGGTAAAGACGGAAGTGTAATGCTGATTCAAGCATGCCGTCCACTGTTGTACCTACTTGCTAACATATACAGCAACAAAATAACGCTGCAAGGATGGAGTCTTAACCTTTTGCGCATAATAATAGCTCACAATTTATTCTGCTGTATTAGACATGTTTAGAGTCTGGAGACTACCAATAAGCAGAAACGGCTAGCCACACAGCGGAACCTTGATGAAGATTTCAGTGCCGGGGTGGGGTGGGGGTTGGGGTCTCTGGAAGTTTGCGTGTATGATGAAATTGTGAAGGTTATTTCGTACCAGCGGTTAGCACTGCTGCTAAACTCCGAGAATCATTCCATTAACAAGATTAATTTATTTTGTGCTTGTTTTATCACTCTGACCTACGTCCTCATCGTTAGGTCGTGTATTTGTATCCTTTCTGAACGGCAACTTCTCAGGTCGTTTCACCCCCGAAAAATAACCATGGCACCCATTTAATAGGCGGCAGAATGGGCCCCAGAGTCGGTCTGGAAGGTTTTGTAGGAGAGAAAATCTCTTGCCCCTGCCGGGACTCGAACCCCTTGCCCATCGCTCGCCATCTTCAGAGCGTATTTATAAAAGTTGGCGAGATGTTATGTAAGGGTACGTGCGGCAGGGGCAGACTGCGATGGAACAGGAGCGTTCAGCATGATGTTCGGTTTACAGTTCCAAGAGATAATATTGTGTCGTAATTGTACCGTGGTAACTATTTTGCTGACTACGTGCCGATCCCGGTGGCCGCGCCGTCTAAGGCGTGGGTCTGCGGCCATTCGCTTGCTGGGATTGCGGGTTCGAATCCCGCCGGGGTCATGGATGTCTCTCTCTTATGGGTGTTGTGTGTTGTCAGGTAGAGCTCTCTGCGTCGGGCTGATCACTCGTCCAGAGGAATCCTACCGAGTGTGGTGTGTCTGAGTGTGATTGTGAAGCCTCGATAATGATGAGGCCTTGGCCCGCTAGGGGCTGTTGGGACATTGTCAAAAAAATTTATGTTGTGGTAGCTAATAATATTTTATATTTTCAGGGTTTCGTCAATTCCGGCTATGGTGTGAACGGAATCGCACACGTAAGTACAGCTGTGTGTTGTTGCATGGTAGCAATATGATGCCGGTATGTTGTAGTGCAAGAGTTCCGGTTGATGTAATCGGCTGCAGGAGATTTCTGTGCTCCTCTGGAGCAATAGAGTTAATTTCCGCTTGCGAGTTTCTAATATCAGTACACTTACCCTTCAAAAGGTTGGTATTCTCTTATGTGCGTGGGGATAAATGAAGTCCACCGTCAGTGGTGCCCACTGTGTGCATGTGATCAACCCAGGTTCGCGCGCACGTGGCAGCGATTCACAAACCGAGGGTCGCTGTCCAGGGCGCTTGCTAATGGGCCGTAAGTTCCAAAAATAATCCAGAATCATAAAGCGTGTCTAAACTGTGTCATAAATACACACTGTATTTTGAATATGATATGCGATAAATCTGTGGCTATTTTTTGCGGTGGTGATTAAGTCCTGGTACTGTTTGGGTCGTCAGACAGATGTGATTTACAGTTTTCGGCCCGGGAGAGAAACGTTTAAGAACCACTGGTTAACGTGATCAGTCTATATATATATATATATATATATATGTGTGTGTGTGTGTGTGTGTGTGTGTGTGTGTGTGTGTGTGTATAGGTGAGAGGTATAGGTGCGTGTATGTGTACATACGTCATCAATGTGGGTTCATGTATGTGTATATACGCGATCGGTGTAGGCTTATGCACGAGTGTTTCCGTGCTCACTTTCTACAAAGTCTGCAGTATAACCGACATTTATATACACCCCTATTATCCTTCGATATAAAGTGGTTAATTGTGAAATTGAGGTCTTATTTAAATTCAGACAACTTGTAGTGCAGTAACTCTTCTTATATAAAATGTATTTTAATATATGCATTACCGGACGGTGGCCCACTTCGATCGAAACATGTAAGAAAATTTCCCTTATATATAATAAACATCGTTACTTATGATTGACGCCGTATTTATTATTATTATATTATTATTATTGTGTGTCCAGGTGATCCGTCTCGGTTCACGTGTGTGTGTTTCTTTACGTTATCAGTACAAGTTCGTGTGTGTGTGTGGCCGACTTGATTACTTTGCTTCAACACATCGTCATTGCAGGTACATACGTGATGCATAGTTTCATGTATGTATTTATGTACATACATGTTCAGTAGCTTTACGCGTGTCCGTACGTGATCAGTCTAGGTTCATATAGTGCCACTGAATGTTTGTACGTGATCACTGTAGGTTCACATATGTTGCCTAATGCTGAATGCATGTCAGTCTGGGTTCATACGTGAGGGTATACGGGATCATGCTAGTGTCTTGTAAGTCTCTGTGTATACGTGATTAGCGTGGGTTCATGAATTTAACATGTGTGTACATCTGATTGTTCAAAGTTCAGCCTCTGTGTTTCGTGTTATATAGCCATGTTGAGATTCAAAACAATTTATTAGTGTCCTGTAATCTAACAGACTCAAATACGCGGTAGCCGGCGTAACTTACGCATTACAGTCCTCCATTAGGCCAACGTTACTCAACAGCTGGTCGGCATACATGCCCGGAGGTAGGCCGAATGTTTTGACGTCTGTGAAAAGAACACTTTATAATTTAGCCAGTGTTAAGACAGCCAAGACAGCCTATACGCCGGTTATCTATGCTAAAATCCTGCAGGGCACTTGATTTCGCTTTTCGCTGCTGCAAACAGGGACACCTGTTTGGGGCCAGGGCACCTATTTTGCTGATACATGAGTCGAGAAAGTTGTAAACCACCGTTTTGGATAGTTTTTGGTAGTGCACATACGTTTAAAGTTGCTGTCGTAATTCTTACCTTACGTTGTGTCTCCAAAAGTTTCGAACTACCCGATTTTAAGTGTTTATATAGTGAGTGATATCGATTAACGGTGGTTTCGAATATCGGACTTTGGTTACAGCTACCATCGTGCCGGTAATTAACCCTTTAAAGACGAAGCGTATCTGTTTTATATAAGGACTCAGTGCGTACCGCGCTGTAAACACTCTCCACTTGGTTTTAAAAACCAGTCTCTTAATGTTTTATAAGGCAAAAGTTGCTGTTTGTTCTGAGATCCGTACAAAACACATAAACGCAATGTGGGCACCACGTAGAATTTTTTAATGTTAAACCTGGTGGTACGTAACTTTACCGCTAGGCTTTAAAAGGTTAAGCGAACTTCCAAAAATGTTTCTTGTAAGCGTGAATTGTTACGAAAAAGGAACAGTTTTCGTCAGATGTACCTGTTACTTCATTTGCACACTGCTGCTGCAGATTTATGAAGACATTCTGTTAGCGTCGTGAACTGTGAATTGGGCAGGACTGGTAAGGAGACATCGCGGCCATTCGTAAAGAGCGCTGTCCACAAACGGAGAGATGCTCAGGTTTTTTGATGTCGTTGGTTGAAGCGCGATGTGCATTGGTTATTCAGCCTCCGTCTGTCTACCTGATTGTGTGTATGTTATATATAGTACTGCCTGACTGGGCGACCTCGAGGTTGGCCATTACAATCGGTCTGCCGCTTCAGTCCTTTGTGGAATTCTGTAGTAAGAAATGCCAAGGAGCAAGGAGTGTCCATAGTTCAGAGAAGATGTCCCGGGACTATATGAAGCAATAAGATAGGCAATGAACGTATAACGTAACATTGTGGCGCGTTCGTGTAACCATTGTTGCAGTGGAAACGCAACAATACAGTCTGTGTGTTGTTGAGCTACGTCTTAGTCGACTATATATTGAGTGTTGTACAATGCTTTTATTGTGAATATATGTCACCGGCAACAATAAAACGTATGTAGGTCTTCATGTAAAGTGCCCGATGTTGCCTTGAAACCAAATAATGTTCGTTTATTCGTGACCTCCTCTAGATCTACAAGTGAGCTAAACAGACCGTAAGGACAGATCAGTTGTTGCGCAGTTTCACAGTTTTTGTAAGTGTTGCCGTAAACCTTTCACGGGATCAGATGGAATTAATCAGTTATGAAGCAACAGGCACTGAGTATTATAAATGTGTGTGTGTGTTGTTGCCTTAGTTATCTGGCATGAAAATCGCATCTTCTGTACTATGCGTTATATTACCATATGTGGCCTTTCTGGCTGTACCGTGTTTTCCACATTATCTCATAAACTGCACGACTTTCGGAAAAAAGTACTTGAATATAAAATGTGTATTTTGATTTTCTATACAACTTCTGTCTGAAAAATTTCTCATTCTAAGAAAAATTCAATTAAATATAAATTTAAGTAGGTCTTCATGTAAAGTATGCGTTATCCGTGTCAGATTTTAATAAAAATTGAATTTTCGCTACAGGTTTTCGAAGAATTTTCAAATATAAAATTTCATGAAAATCTGTCCAGTGGGAGCCGAGTTGTCTCTTGACGACGGACGGACGGACCTGACGAAGCTAATAGTCGCTTTTCGAAATTTTGCGAACGCGCATAAAACGCTCACTACTGGAAATGTGGAGCCATTATATCTCTTTTTATTACAGTGACTAGGCTACGGTATGGACAACCGAGGAATCGGGGTTCGATCATCAGCAGGGGCACGCATGAAGACCGGCTCTGGGTGTTTCCCAGACTCGTATGTAATGGGTGCTGCGGGATCTTTCCGCGTGGGGGTAAAGTGGTTAAGGCGTAAGCTAATCACTGCCTTTGATGGAGTGCCAAAAATCAGAATAAGTGGCGCCGTATCTCCGCTCCCGCATGCGCCTTCATGGTGTGGTACTTGGTTAAGCACAGGACGACCTTGCCTTCTGTTGCCATTGACATGGTGTAATTCTGTGTTCAGACAAATCAGATGTTTTATAGACTGCTGTATGTCGTATTGCAGTTAGATAGTTCGTAACATTATCACCTTGTACCTAACTAACCAACCAACCAACCAACCAACCAACCAACCAACCAACCAACCAACCAACCAACCAACCAACCAACCAACCAACGAACTAACCAACTAACTAACTAACTAACCAACCAACCAACCAACCAACCAACGAACTAACCAACCAACCAACCAACCAACCAACCAACCAACCAACCAACCAACCAACCAACCAACCAACCAACCAACTACCCAATTAGCCAACCAACTACCCAACTAACTAACTAACTAACTAACTAACTAACTAACTAACTAACTAACTAACTAACTAACTAACTATGTGGAGCAGGGTCCTTATTGAGAAGCTAACAAGTCCTCAGCTAGTCAAGAAATTCCCCGCATTTTACGGAACCCGAAAGTTCATTACTGCATTTACAAGAGCCCGCCACATGTCCCTATCCTGAGCCAGCTCAATCCATACCATGCCCCATCCCACTTCTTGAAGATCCATTTTAATATTATCCTCCCAACTACGCCATAGTCTCCTAAGTGGTCTCCTTCCCTCAGGTCTCCCTACCAAAATCTTTTATGTACCTCTCCTTTCCCCCATATGCATTATCACCTTGACAGACTTCACAAATCTGGGTAATTTGTAGGTCTCCTGTTCGTAAGAGAGCCGTAACGAAAGGTGGAAAAGATCTGTAAGCCGTGTATACAGATTTCGTTAAGTCTGGTCCGTACGTATCCTGTTCGCCCGGTCACCGTGTTGGTATTTCTGAGGCGAAGTCTCTGGTTATCATGATAGTACTTGTGCCGTGTTTCCAGTAAAACGATAATATTCATGTGTGTAGATTAGTGAGGAGAAGGACAGACTCGCAGGATTACTGCTGCTGTTGCCACTACTAGTAATACTGACATTAATATATTAATTAATTAATTGATTAATTAATACCTTTGTTGGGTGGGTTTCTTGAGAAGGTCATCCATGTTCTTCTGCCGTATTTATCTGAGATCCAGTTTAATATACTTCCATCTATGCCTAGGTCTTCAAAATTGTCTCTTTCCTTCAACTTCCGCCAGCAGAACTCTGTACGAAATAGAATACTATACGCGGAAAAGTTAAAAAGCTGTTCTAATTTGTGGGGAGCGATTTTCTTGGCAGTGCTAAAAATGAACGAAACCGTATTAACGTTCCCAGGTTTCCTTCCAGGTAGCGGGATGCCATTGTTTGTTCAGTCACGATCATTAGGCTTAGGATTGCGTGCAAATAATCCTGAGCCTAATGATAAACGAGAGACAGTTTCCTTCGTTTTGTGGTCCTAACTGGAACGTGGAATTGCCTGAAGGCCGCCAGTTAAGGTAGCTAAGAAACTTTATGCATTTCGCATATTGCAAAATGCATGTCACCCTAAGCCTATTGATGTACTGTGACACGTTTTATGTGGTTGCTGCCTGTATAGAATGCACGCAAGAGCCGAGTTTGTGGTCGGAAATCAAGCTTTAGTAAATCTTCGTGTCTTTATGATAACATGGAATTAAGTTCTTAGGTGCTACTTGTAAAGCTCCAGTGTCACGCGCTGTATTCGTCTTGCTGAGCGTTTTCTTTGCATGTTACAGCTGTTTATTGTACTGCAGGTTTAGTTTGCGAGGTTTAGTTTTCTGGGTTGTAACACCGTATAGTCTTGTCATTATTATCTAAAGACAACTTGCATCTTTCCTTTACTAGACTGTGTGATGTAAGAACTTAGGAGGCCACAGTCTGAACACTCACCGACGTAAGATTCCGAAAATATTTACAGCAGAACCTGGTTAAAACGGCCTCGGTTTATGCGAGACTTCGCATATTGCGTGAGCTGTTCTGTGGTACCAATTAATTCATCACTGTTAACCATAATATTATACTCCTCGGGTAGGACAACACTCGTTTAACGACACAAAATATTCATTTCCGTTAATGACGTTGTAACAGAGTTCGACTGTACATTAATGAATATTACGTGACGTCTTCTGGAGTCTGTTGCGATGTGTTCTAGTACAAATTTGCCGACGGCTCAGAGGAATGCACTGCCTCTATTTTTCAGGGTAATATTTTTTTTTTGATCTTGTAATATAAAATTTTCTGTTCGCAACATTGACCTAATTTGCTATGTGAGCCTATATACTGTACCATATCCCTACACAATTAATTCATAATTATTTGGTAAATGTAATGCTATCCAGCGGTAACTTCACACATTATTCACTCGAACTACCGGACCCTTCAAACTGTGCAAATGGACTGGTCATGTACAATCGTGTACCCACAGCAGCAGCAGCAGCAGCAGCAGCAGGGAACAATATTTCTCTGGCAGTTTGCTTATATTATTCTCAGCAAGTTTTGTCAAGACCTGAAGCTTAATTCACTGGGACTTGCTATCGATCCGTAACACTGGCGAAGTTTTGTACTGGGAGTGACACCTGTTGCTGAGACAGGAGTTGTGCCTTCTTCATCTTGTCAGGGAAAGTTTCGACGGGCGAATCCCAAGTCAGACGAGGGCGTATCGTTGTTTACGTTTGAAATATTATGCGGAGAAGGATGTGGGGATGTTCGAGTGGGTTCTTCTGGCCCAGGAACTTTCGATTTTATGACTCGAAGTCGGGTTGGGGAAGGAATGAACATAGATTTTGCCCCACACGATTCTTCCACACGAGTCTGCCTAGGGACAGGGACCCCATTCACCATTTCTACTAGTTTCGTGTTGCATATATTTTTCCTGTGGTCCCTTCGGCCCCTCTCTCCCTGCAACTGCTTTCTTTGTTTGTAACTGGCATTGATGGAGGAAAGGTACGCAGTATATTGTCAGCGCAGGGAAGAATTTCTAAAAGCTGGAAAATAAGTGAACTACGAATTGGGATTACACTTCCATCCCTGCATTTGAGAAAATCGTCTTCCTTTCTGGTCTTGCTGTCTCTTTCAAGGATCGTTGTTTATAGTTTACGTTACTGTCCAAACACATGATGGACTTAAAATAACAACAATAATAAAACCATCCAGTGTCAGCAAGGTTTGACACCTTAACAACTCTGCCTGTTTTTTTTAAATACAGAAGGCGGAGGGAATTCCCGAAGCTGCGAAAACGAAGACAGTGTTATCACTCCTTACCTTTTGATTCTTTGTTCTTCTGTAGGGTTAGGGAACAGTGTATTTTAAATCCCAACACCCGTGCTCGTTCTGTCCCTCAGTCGAAGTATATTCCACTTCATTCTATTTGATTTCGTCGCTAAAAGCTGTCGTTCTTTAGACTGTTCAAAATAATTAATGGGAGCAAAACACGCTGTGTAAAGTTTCGTAACATGCTGTCTGTGTTTTCGAGGGTTTATTAGTCCCCGCACAAACACAAAACTGGATCGTCATCCTATTGGCGGTTCGCGACTTCAAATTCCAGACGGGGCGGATTATACATGATCCTACTTAGTGAACCTCGAATTCATCGCAGACCTCAGGTAACATTTGGAAGCGTTCGGGCATGAAAGACAGCCCCGAAGACAACAGCTTTTTGCATTACAAAGTCGCGGCGTATGTTGAAATCAAGGTTATCAACAGAAAGTGGCATGTCCTTGTTTAAATTATGTTCGAAATGTTTTTCGAACATTTCTAATCTTTATCGTTACCAGCGTTGCATTGCCTTCGCTCCTAACTACGCACCAAAAGTCGAAGACATATTGGGAGAGGAGGTATGACTCCATGCTTTTTGATTTCGGTACTTGATGGAGATGAGTGGTCAGCTTCATGTTACGGCCGCTTTATTGTCACTGCTCATTGAACACAGCAGGCCCCAGATCCAGTATGAACGCTGTGGAGGAGTGAAATATCGGTTGCCCCTGCCGGGATTTGAAATTCGATTTTTCGATCAGCCATCCCGTAGCTTAGTCGTGTACAGTAAACGTTCTCAGCAGCCTCTGGAAAAATGTTACAGAAACAGGCAAAGCGGCTGTTCGGCAAAATAATAGCTGTTTAGTGAGAGAATCGTTTGAAACCTTTAAATAAATTGTGTGGTCAGAATTCAGAGTTTTCAACATCATGTAAGGCGGTACATGCATACGGTTACTAGTGGGCTTTGCGAGTGTCTCCCAAACTGTTTTGTTCACCGAATTCTTTAAGCAGCATATAATACGCAGTTGCTGTCACCACTGTGCAGCACTGAAACTTGTACGCCACTGCACATTTTCGCAATGTGCTGTTTGCTGTTATGGTTTGAAATTACTGTGATGATTATTTAGCTGTTGCACTGCAGGTGCACGAGGGCATATTCAAAAGCTCCCGGACTTAGTCGATAAGAAAATAAGTGCCTGCCTTTGTTATTGGTCGATGTTATCCCCTTTACGCAACCTGTCAAGCGTTTCTGCCATTTTGGAAGCACCACTGGAACTGACTTTTCTGCAGTCGGTTGTGGGACGGCCAGAGGATGTTCCAGAATATCAGGGATATCCTGCAAAAGGACGCCCGCTTAGCCGTGATTTCATTCCCGGAAACAAGAAATCACAGTGGGCCAAATCATGCGAGTAGGGAGGGTGGGGTTAAGAGGCTTAAACTGCGCGTTGATCTGCCGCATGTTCAGGCCTTTCCGTAGAAAGGCCTGACCTGCCAGCAAACTCCGAAATAGTACTCAGTTTGTTGACATTTTGCGAGTTTTCTCCACGTTTTTCCTGTGCGATGTGTTGAACAAGTGGGGCAACCAAGGGGTGGGGGCCGGGCTGCAGTCCACCAACTCGAAATAAAAAACAGATTTTGTAAACACGATGATATGAATGGTTTTGCGTGATTTACCCTTCAGCCAAAATTAGCCACTCAAGTCGGCTGATGACTAGTACAGTGGAATGTTTAAAAATAAAATAGTCTTAAATAAAGACGTCTTAGATAAAGTGCAAAAAAATAAGAAAACTGGACATTGTGATTTCAATTAGGTCAGTCGAGGAACATGTACTTATAGGTACATAAATTCAGTTCCAAGTAGTGGTATGTTACTGTTATTTATGGCATGATTTTCATAATACAGTTTTCAGATTCAAACATAGATTATATATAACCTCACAGTTGGCCTCTCCTCCCCCCCCCCCCAATGAAAAATTCTGGGGGCGCAGAAGTTCACAGACGCGCGTTCCTTCCAATCAGCCATTAGACAAAGGTGGATCGCACTTAACACGCACAATAAGAAACACCCGTTCAGATACAACGCAGAGGGTCATAGCTGCAAAACTTTGCAGACGGACTCAGAAGACAGTAATAATGCGGCAGGTAGTGGCACAAAGCTGTCCTACTTGTCTTTCTCGGTCCTTGCCTGAGTTCGGTAACTTTTGGTTACGCCTGCATATGTTAGCGTTTGTATTTAATCAAATATTTGCCACACTATGAAGTGAAGATGCTGCCTTCAGGGTAGGTCACCTCTGACAGTTGAGGCAGCAGGTACCTTTGGAACGTCCGTAGACTTTTACCAAGCTGCTCTGCATCACATACCCGAATAGTATTTGGGGTAAACGTCGACCGCAGTTAGCAGTATCATGTGAAATAGAAGCTAATGTTTGTAAAACAACCCATTTCAGGCGCGTTCGCAAAATTGCGAAAGGCGACAGTCTGCTTCGTCATGTATATTTGAGTACGTTTCGACACTCTGTCGAGAAAATTGAAGTTTCATTAAAATCTGACAAGAATAACGGGTATTTTTGCGTGAAGACCTATGGACATTTATGATAATATCTCGCTGAATTCTTAAATCTGGAATGTTTCAGACAAATATTGTAGAGAAAATCAAAACGCACATTTTATATTACTTAACGTTTTTCCAAAAATCGTGCTGTTTATGAGATAATGTGGAAAAACGTGGGTAGAGTCGGAGAGGTCACAGATAACAATATGGCGCATGCGCTTTGCAGGCTGGATAACGAAGACTACAGACACACAGAATAAGCAATACTTATTGCTTGTCTACAGTAGCAATGGTTACGCGAACGCGCCTCAGTGTAACGTTAGAGGTGCTTTGCCTGTCTTGTTCAGAACTGAATTTATGGTGGTGGCGAACAGGACGAGAATGTGTATAAGACAAGGTAAAGGCACGCTGGAGAAAATTGCATCATTTCCGCCCTTTCAAGGAAAGCGAGGCTTACTATGTCACGTAGATGTCCTCCTGTCTCTTATCTAAGAAGCAGACAGAACAAACAAAACTTATTTTTTGTGCTTTGTGTGCGTTTGAAACTTGGATAGTAACACTACTGAAAGTGCATTGGTTGATTGTATTTTGCATGAGAGTGTTTAAACATAGAGGGAGGGATAACAGTTTGAAGGAGGAAATTGCATAACGAGGAACTAATAATGTGTATAGCTTTCGCCGTGTATTATAAGTATCAAATCAAAAGGAGATGCGTGATTAGTGTAGCACGTATGGAAGAGATGAGAAATTTACGCAAAATTTTAGTAGGGAATCCTAAAGGAAGATCGCTGGAAGACCTTGGTATATGTCACAGGGTAATATAAAGCGAAAGGCGAAAGGGAAAGTTGTCCCTGTGCACGGCATGGAGGCTTATAGTGGGAGTGGAGGTGTAGCGCCACTCATTCGTACCCTCAGCACTAGATGAAGGTTAGGCCTTGGTACCAACTGAATAGAGGGCTGGCTGGGGCCCAGAACCGGTCTGAACGTTACGGAGGAGATAGTGTTAAGACACAGCGTAAACCCGATCCCAGTGGCCGCGCGGTCTCAGGCGTAGGTCTGCGGCCGAGCGCTTGCTGGGATCGTGGGTTCGAATCCCACCGGGGGCATGGATGTTTGTCTCTTGTACAGTATTGTGTGTTGTCAGGTAGAGATCTCTGCGACGGGCCGCTCCCTCGTGCAGAGGAGTCCTACCGGTTATGGTGTGTGCTTGATTGTGATCAAGTGTAAAATAACCAACCTCGACACCTACTCTGAGTATGTATAAGAGGTAATGACTTCGAAACGAAACATATCGTAAAATAAATGGCGTTGTGTGAGGATGCGAGTGTATTTATCTCAACCTGTATAGTGTTCATCGGTTGTTCTGCTGAAGGCACTAACGCACCTTCCGGTGTCATAACATAAGGGGAAACCTTCCGCAGCGTCGGTCACTGTCAGCTTCTCTGGAGTCATTAGTAAGCCTACTTCCGGTAGACTGAAAGTAACTGAACTACGTATGTGGACGTAGGCGCCACAAAGCGTGTGGCAGCACGCCCATCAGAGAACAGTTGTGTTGCAGGAATGAAGGAGGTCTGTACTGCAAAGTTGCGAGTTATCAGGTAGACATGGCATCGGATCCTTTCGGTAAATACTGTGCCCGTGTTTAAAAGTTTGAGAAATTCTGTGACTGACTCACCCTCTTTTGTTTAGGAAAATTCTCTAAATAGATTCCAGATATACCAAATGTTCTGAGTTGGGGTTGCTGAGGTTGATATACCTGAAGAGCAGGCTGTAGTCGCCATGCAACTTTAACCCTTCAAAGACGAAGCGTACCTGTTTTATATAAGGACTCAGTGCGTACCGCGTTGTAAACACTCTCCACTTCGGTTATAAAAACCAGTCTCTTAATGTTTTATAAGGCAAAAGTTGCTGTTTGTTCTGAGATCCGTACAAAACACGTAAACGCAGTGTGGGCAATGTTAAACCTGGTCTTGTATAAAGTTACCGCTAGGCTTTAAAAGGTTAATCCATAATGAATTCGTAACGTTTCTTGTCTTAGTTTTCACATAACAGACCAAACGCTTTTAAGTGGCTACTGTCATTTTCACATTTTGCATGACTGTCATTTCATGTTCGATAGGCCTAGACAAACTGCTGCAGTTGACTCCGCGTCAGATGTTTCATTCAGAATTTATTCAATGATATTACATAATTGCTTTGCTTTCTATGGCGTCAGACTCAGCAGTGTTCATGTACCATGAAACCCGTGTTGGCCACATTTGGTTCTATTTAAAACCGCCCAACTATGCAGATGGCCAACTTGAGGAAACCACGTGCCACTATGAAAATTGGAATGCAAATGTACAGTTCTGAATGCATAGCCAGGTGGTCGAGTTGAAAACCCTGTCAGTGAATAATGACTTGAAGCACAGTAATCAGCTGCCACCACGAAATTCCAATCTGTTGTCCATATTTGTGGAAAAAGGACGGAGGTTGATTGGGCATAAGGTAGTTCTGCTAATGAATGAAGATTTCTGCACATGTACAGTATGGCACAAATAATAAATAGCCCTTTAGATCGGCCAACATACGTTGAATTTACACATAAAGCATAGCAATAGATGTGAAACTGTAGCCAAGATTCTATATACACAGGCGGCCACCTGTCACAGTTGGCCACGTTACAGTGTGGCCAACTGTGACAGGTGTTCGACCTACAAGGATGGCCAACTTTACAGGGTTTACTGTAATTGAATTGCTTTTTAAGGAGCCAGACGGTAAAGGGCTGGTTAATGAAGACACTGAAGCGTTAATGCACTGTTCTATATCCATGCATTCACCCGGAAGGATTATTGAAGGCAATGAATAGCGTTAGTGGGGTTACGGTCGTCTGGAATGTGCTGAGAGGTACCGACGTTTTGGAAGAAACTGTTGCCTGTATCTTGCAGGGCAGAGTAATGTGTAATGGGGGGAAAGTCTTATGTAAGCGCATGAAGCACACGAATTGTAAAGTAGGAAGGTAGGCCTACAGGTGTTCCATTTCCGTTAGCGCTGAAGAATGCACTCGGGCATTTGCGGACCGATATCAGAAGGTAAAAAAAAAAAATATATATGGGGGCCGCGGTGGCGCAGTTGGTTGAGGCACTGCGCTACAAACCGGCAGGTCGCGGTTTCGATTCCCGATGGTGTCAGTGGATTTTTCATTGACATAATCCTGTCGGTCGCACTATGGCCCTGGGGCCGACTCAGCCTCTAACAGAAATGAGTACCAGGAATATTTCCTGGGGGGTAAACGCGGCCGGTGCGTAGGGCTGACAACCTTACCACCTTCAAGCGCCGATTGTCTAGAAATCTGGGAGCCTCGACCTCCTGGAACCCTGTGGGCCTGTCCAGGCCTGTAATGGGATTGCTTTACCTTTTATATATATAAATGTGTAGGAAGGGTACGGCACTATACTTTTAAGATATACAACGTGAATAATGTGCCGGTATGGCGATTGGCCTGCAATTTAGAAGCTTACAACTTACTGGCACAGCATTCTGAGGTTTACGTGTGTAAAAAGTAGCGTATATTTACGTCACTCGGCACAGAAATACGTTTAAAAAATGTGAATAAAAGCCCGTCGGTGAGACCGGTTGCGACAGAAATCGAACTGGCGCAGAGGCCGGCGGCGAAAAGCACTTGCCATGTAACGTATACATACGGCAAGAACCCCGCAACTGTAAGCACCTTGCCGTGAAGGTGTATGGCAAAGTGGAGGCATAGCGCCATACGTTTTTAACTGTAGCTGTAGGCGATGTACGACTAGTTTCACGCTTCTACCGATTTACGGTCGGGCTACCCACCGGATAGTGGTCGGGGTGCGCCGAAGAACCGATTTGTACATAGCAGAGAACAGAAAACTCCCTTGCCCGGAACTGAGGACCGATTCGTCGGTCGTAAATCGCCACTCACTGAGGTAATCCGACTTCAGGACTCATTGTATTTTACGAAAGTTGCCCGCTAGGCAGACGTTTACCAAATGAGTGGCCTGTCCTATGGCTGTAGCAACTTAATCTTTTAAAGCCTAGCGGTAACTTTACGTACCGCCAGGTTTAACATTAAAAAATTCTACGTGGTGCCCACACTGCGTTTGTGTGTTTTGTACGGATCTCAGAACAAACAGCAACTTTTGCCTTATAAAACATTAAGAGACTGGTTTTTATAACCGAAGTGGAGAGTGTTTACAGCGCGGTACGCACTGAGTCCTTATATAAAACAGATACGCTTCGTCTTTAAAGGGTTAATTATGTAACACGGGAACTCCGTTGTTTTGAATGCTGACCCATCCAAGATCTATATCGATTCTGATTTGAAATCAAGACAGCCTTCTTGAATATAATGTAACGTCGTCACAGACATAAATGGAGAGTAGCTGGGCAATGTTAGGGTTTTCCCGGTTATAATCTCATTGACCCGACCTCAGTGCATTCTGGCAGAAGGAAGGAGGGAAGCTCGGACGTGCAAACGATATTGAGCACATGAAACGTAACATGTCTGATGATGCAAGGTCGAGTATTGCGTGCGTGAAATTTGGATGGGGAGCTAGAAAGAGTGAATACTGCTCTCTGACTGCAGGTACGGGTACGACTGGGTGTACAGAAACGTAGATTCTTTATTGTTTGTATCCCGTTGTACCGTTGCACGGACATGTGGAATTGGACTGAGTTTGAATCTCGGTTGTCCTGCATACCTCGCATGGCATTGATGTTCGTGTATTTAGAGCAGTCACAAGATAGGAGCGTTGGCCAGAAAATAAGTTTACATTTCCATTACTTGCGGTAACTAAAGAACGTGCAATGATTGCAACTATCAGGGAAATTCGTAGCTGATAACGCAGGACAGGGACTTCTGCCAGCAGGGAATAGAAGAGCTCGTCCCTCGATATAACTGCCTCCCGGGATAGGTGTACAACTAATCTGAAACAGCACTTATTTTTTTAAATGGCGCAACAGGGTCTAATGGGCCAGGGCCCCCTCATTATCGAGGCTTCACGATCACACTCAGACACACCACATGCGGTGGAACTGCTCTGGACGAGTAATCAGCCCGATGCAGAGACCGCTACCTGATAACACACAACATTCACAAGAGACAGACATCTATGACCCCCGCGGGATTCGAACCCACAGTCCCAGCAAGCGAGCGGCCGCAGACCCACGCCTTAGACCACGCGGCCACCGAGATCGGAGAAACCGTATTGACTAGAGACGAAAATGTTTTCGTAGACCTTAAGTCTTCTACCCACTCACAGCAGGTGTCTAGGTTGTTTATTTTCACTTGATCACACTCAGATACACACCACAGTCGGTAGGACTCCTCTGGACGAGGGCTCGGCCCGTCGCAGAGACCTCTGCCTGACGACACAAACACTCACAAGAGACAAACATCCATGCCCCCGGTGGGATTCGAACCCACGATCCCAGCAAGCGCTCGGCCGCAGACCTACGCCTTAGACCGCGCGGCCACTGGAATGAGACGAAAATACGGAACCAAAAATGTAGCCTGTGCGTTATAAACTTATTTTACGACCGAAGGTGACGTATTATTACGAAAGTGGTCGCAGTTCCGATATCACACTGCGCCGTCTGGTATGTAGCTCGGTCACTGTAGTGACTGAGCTACAGGATGGTCCATCGAGTTTCGATTATTTATCTTCACCGCGTCCAAACAAGCCTTCACGACCCAGTCTTTTATACACTGGGTACTGGGGGCTTGTCTGGGACCGAAGCGGTAGGAACATGAAGCTGATCATTGATATAGAGTCGAGTTTAAGATCGGCTCACGCCGTACCTCCACGACCACATGCCTTCATTGTGTAGTTCTTATTAAAGGACAGAGCTGCGTCTGCATGGCGTGGTGCGTGTTAATACGCTTTGCGTTTGTACGTGTGTTACTATACGAAACGTGCTGACACGCATGCCACCGAACATGCCCTCCTGTGTGTCAGCTTTAACCCTTCAAAGACGAAGCGTATCAGTTTTATATAAGGACTCAGTGCGTACCGCGCTGTAAACACTCTCCACTTCGGTTATAAAAACCAGTCTCTTAATGTTTTATAAGGCAAAAGTTGCTGTTTGTTCTGAGATCCGTACAAAACACATAAACGCAATGTGGGCACCACGTAGAATTTTTTAATGTTAAAGCTGGTGGTACGTAAAGTTACCGCTAGGCTTTAAAATGTTAATGTTCTGACGGATACGGCTATAAAGAATACTGTCTTCTGGAATGTGACGTCATGCAGTGTATTAAAAATTTAATAACGTCGTGGGGGAAAGTGCTGCCTCAGTCTTCAGGATAGAATAGGCACCACGCTACTCCGAAACGTCGGTAAACTTATGCCCTATTGCGCTGCGTCTATGCAGACGACAACATTCCTCTGTATGCAGATGCTATATTGGGCCAACTAATGCACTTTCATTAATTTAGATGTCTTTACATTACAGTATTTATATATAGATCCGACACGTTTCGGTCCCGATTGGGATCATTCTCAGGGATTCACTTAAAGAATAAAATTTACACAATCAGAAATAAACAGTACTTGTAATCTAAATGTTACAACGTATAAAAAATGTACGAGATTGTCAGCGAACATGTGCGTCAACCTGTAGTGGGTACAAGTTGACCCACATGTTAGCTGACAACCTCTTATATGTATTATACTTAGTAATATGTACAAGTATTGTCATTTTTGATTGTGTAACTTTTATTTTATTCTTTGAGTGAATCCCTGAAGATGATCCCAATCGGGATCGAAACATGTCGGATCTGCATATAAATATTGTAATGTCAACACATCTATAATAACAACAGTGCACTAATTGGCCCAATATTGTATTTGATAAATAATTATGCACGGTATGAATAGTGTAATATAAAATTTCCTCTGTATGCGTTCACTTTGTGCGTTTATTGTAAACAACGCAATATAAAAAGCAAATTACTTAAATTGCTGTAGAGCAGGGCGTAACAACCTGTTGGGCACGACAGCCAAATCAAGAAAAAAAAATTTGCGGGCCACATTATAAGTACTACATTTATGTTTTACTGATATATCATTAATGCTAATACCTTGTCATCAATAGCGCCAATATTGGGACGGTAAAACTTATTTGAAATTAATCTTTACAAAATGTGAATTAATCGCACAAAACATGAAACTGTTCTAACCTTGTCAGTCCGTATTTGTGTTTGTTTTGTAATAAATTCTGAACCAAACAAACTGAGCCCACACATAATTTTATTTGCTTTGAATTTGTCCTTTCTGTTTCACGTTTTTATTTGCTGTTCACCGTTTTCAAGAAAAAGCTTTAATGAGAAAATTTACACTGCTTATTACTCACTACAGTGTTAATATCTGGAGATATTTAAGAAACTGCAACATGAAGAGGGTGCAGTTGGCACTGTTATGTGAGGTGGAAATACTGTTTATATTTTGGTATGAAAAGTGGGCTGTGTTGTGATAAACAGAACGTATTTCCAAAGAATATTTTGTATGAATGCGGACAGAATAATTACTCATCGAATTTCTTGTCGTTTTCAAATCGAAGGCCGGCCGCATTACAAAGGCCCCGGGCTATAGATTGCACATCGGTGTCTTAGAGGTTTTGTCAGCGCGTGCTCGCGCGTTTGTCTTCGTTGGTGGCATTACTCATGGTCCTGTTGTTGGTAGTAGTATATGCGTATGGAGGTTTCGGCGAAGATTGGCTAGGTAGCGGTGATGGCAAGCTGAAATAGCGAAACACATCTAAGGGCTGGTCGGCGAAAGAAAGCATAACTGTTAAGTTTTCCAACCAATAATTTCTTTGTACTTAACGTTTTTCTATAGTGTGGCTGGAAAAGCACACGTAAATTTGTTTTAGACCGGTGGATATTACTTGACACCTGTAGATTCTACAGTGGATTCCGTTTAATGTGAATGAACAATACACTTTTAAGTTCGTACAATGTGCAATAATGAAGTAATTTACATACAAGCCAGAAGATACACCTAGTTTTCTAGACAGCGCAACCGCGAAAAGAAATCAGCTACGTGTTTGTGTATGGCCGCTACTGACCGGGAGGAGTGCCGAATCTTCCAGCCGAGTCTGCACTCGCTAAAACTCACCGTAGTTACGTATCGCAGTAGTCCGTTACAGTCCCAGTTGTGTCCACCTGAATGTCTAC
Organism: Coptotermes formosanus; assembly: GCA_013340265.1. Classification (NCBI taxonomy): domain Eukaryota; kingdom Metazoa; phylum Arthropoda; class Insecta; order Blattodea; family Rhinotermitidae; genus Coptotermes; species Coptotermes formosanus. Next base: position 148,626 of record BLKM01009860.1, on the reverse strand, counting down.
TGAAGATGGCAGTTCAGTGGTTAGCTCTGCAGCTTCCTGTGTGGGATGTTCCGGGTTCGAAACTCAGACCTAAGACTGGCTGTTCCCTCTCAGGAGGCTCTTTGGTCTCTTCAGTTCCTCCAGGCAGATTACTGGATAGTATCTTAAGTTGTTTGAAGCCGTTTCGTTTCAAATGCTTACCATGTCATCATGTACAATCACTGTAATATTCGATGCCATTCAACATTACCTGTTGAGGACACTTAAGTCAAGGGCCAAAAATCAGGCAACGTTTATCACGAATTTTCAGGACGCCAATCAAATACGCTTGTTCTTCGCTCTTCGCGGGTTCCTACTTTGCCGTTTGGCAAATTCGCGGGGTCGCTCCAAGAATAACAATACATCACTCGGGCCCGTCAACGGGTTCGAACATCAGAAGTGTTCGCAAACTTGAACAGGTCTTCCGAGCCATATCGCGTGGTTTTCGAGGCGTTCGGGGCCGGTGGGGGGGGGGAGCAGTTGCCACTAAAAACGCAAAAACATTGTTTTTTGGGGGGAGGGGGCATCAATTATCGGCGAATTTTTACTTTTCGCAGGGAGTCTTGCAACCTAACCTCCGCGTAAAGCGAGGGATGGGTGTATTCGGATTGTTTACCGACGTGTATGAGCAACAGCAGCAGTGTTACTTGCACGTTGGGTGTTGCCTTACGGTAAAGTGTCGTACAGTATCTAGACAGTGATTCGAGAATCCCGCTGCTGGGAATATGAAGACTACCGGGTTCTGCGGCGTGACGCCGTGTAGTTTCTTGTGCAGGTACGATCATCGCGGTCACACTCATTTTATACACACCACACTCGGTAGGACTTCTCTGGACGAGTGATCAGCTCGACACAGAGACCTCTACCTGACAACACGCAACACTCAGAAGAGACATCCATGCCCGCGGTGGGATTCGAACCCACGATCCCAGCCTTATAGCGACCACAGACCCACGCCTTAGACCATGCGGCCACTGGGATGGGCGTTTTACACATATACGACAGAAAAGAGGCAAGAGGTTCACCGAATCGTTGGTCTGTACCAAGCTAGACGGCATTACATCACAGAAGGGTCCAATGCACAAAGAGTTTATTCTCGTCAATTATAACACATTCCTACATGTTTCGACCTTTCTGGGTCATCTTCAGGGAGAACTTTTTTTATCATTACACTAAGGTTGCACTTTGTAGTTGAGTGTGATTGTGCTGTTGACTGTGCAGTGCACAGTCAACAGCACATTCTCACTCAACTGTAAAGTGCAACATAGTGTAACGACAACGGAAGGTTTCTCCCTGAAGATGACCCAGCAGGGTCGAAACATGTAGGAGTGTGTTATAATTGACGAGAATAAACTCTTTATGCGTTTGTTGGTGTTTAAAGTTTTTTGTATAATATAGTGCACGGACATGGAACACATTAAATATGTTGGATGAGTTTTGTAAATGTGCTTTCGCGGTCACGTATGTATAGTTTTTCAGTGAAAAGTTAGTAATTGTATAATTTTCTTGTATACAGCCAGTTGGAACTGTGAGCTGGTTGTAGGAAACAGGTAATCCTTACACATGCCTGGTCACCACAATCAGTTGATGTCAACCGAGTTCCTGTGTTGCCACCTGTAAGTCTGAATTTAACCCAGTGGCATATTTTGAAGACCATCGTGCGGCTTCCAATTAAGGTTGGCGTTAGCTAGTGTGATAACTGAAATGTAATTGTTTTAAAGCTGATGTAGTGTTTGAAAAGGGTATGGTTGAGGCATTTATGTGGAAATTTTAAGTAATTTTGTTTTCCATAATTATGTCTTTGATTTAAAAGCTGGGGCTAGTTTGACATGATAGGTGAGACGAGAAAGAATGCGCGCGTGTCCGTGCTAAGAAAGGAACTGCTTTGCTGCCATTCGTCCCCAGGTTTACCCTAAAGATGGAAGGCAACATTTTCTTCCGAAACGCTGATAACTTTCTACCAGAACGCATGCCATTGTATCCCATAAGACCGAAAACTTCAGTATTCGTATAATTTATCATTGAATGTCCTTGTTGTGCCTGTATGTAATTAGTCGTCAGAGATGAAATTGTGCCTTGCAGCTTGTTCTCAGAAATAAGGTCTACGCAGTAGGCTACACAACTCTCTGGTAACTGAAGTAAAAAATTTAACGCGGATAACACCAAAAGCTGGCTGCCTTTGAGCCCCTGTGAGCCAGTTTCATCCTGTTTCCTTCTTAGACTTTTTATAGACTGCATACCGCTGTGAGATTAATAAATTAAACACAATTAAAAGCCGTCCTCACAACTTCAATTTAAAATTATTATTTATAAAATACTAGGCTACATATTTCGACCACCTAGATGGTCTTCATTAGGCCTTGTTACAGAATATAAGAGAAGAAGATTATTGCTAATGAGATCTCATTATGACATTACAAATTGTGAAACTTATTGTGTATACAATATGGTTGGTACCAAGTATAAAGTTTAAAAATTTTCAGTTTGTAAAATACAGCGTTGTAGCTGTAAGAATAGAATCAGTGTTTAAATTCATAAATTATATATGGCACGTATGTGGTAGATGTGGAATTTTGAAGTAGCAGTTTGAAGAAATTCTATGTGGGTATTCCTTGACTTTAGGTCGGTAGTTGGATGATGATGTTTTCAGCTCCCGGAAAGGTATGCAGATCTTTGATGCAGTGTGTCGTATATGAGGTTATCGATGCATGTTAATTGAGTGTCACTCCTGACGGTACGATCACCTGTTAAGTGGGTATGTGTTTGACTTCTTCAGACTATTTCAATCATGTACGTCTTCGTATTATCTCCCCCCTTTCATAACTACTCCCTCCCCTCATTTCACAATATCTTCTCCAAGCAGACTGAAAATGCTTTCAAACTTCGTTTATTTCCCTTAATGTTAGATGAAATACAGATATTACGGGTGGTGGTCAGAATGTAAGTCTGCCCGACGTAAAATTTGGTACCTAAAGAACCTAGGATTGTTATAACGCTTAGCTGAGGCATTATCACGTGATCCCAGCGCTCAAACCGAATTTTGACGGTCACAGATTTAAATTTGATCCTGCGAATGGAAACAGTAGTGACACGGTGGCTGATAACACACGACACTGCCTGCTATCAGCAGGGAATAATAAGGCCCTTCCCACGCTATGATAAATGCCTGCTGCGAATTGTGGAAAAGCAGTGGGACAGCAGGACAGTTAAATCAGAACGGTTCTTATTGGTGGTGAAAATAAGGAACCAGAAGTATATGCATTGTAAACTGGACTGTTGGACCGGAAAGAATAAAGGGTTTATACCGGTAATCTTTACAGTTCTGATCGTGAACAAAAAGTGTAAGGAAAGACACGGACGTGCAATTTGTGCATAACCCGCGAGAGGAACTGTAAAAAAGTTCACTTTTTGCCCGGTAGATGGTAGTGTACCCCCTGCATAGTCTGCGGTTATCGGCGCTTGGTATAAGTATGTTTTCTATAATGCATTTTCGTTTCTTTAAAATAAATAAACAGCAAGCGAGTAGGCTGTACGGTTCGCGTGTTTAGAACCGTGTAACAGGTGCAAAGATATAACAGGATTACATCCATAAAATCCCCGTCATTTAGCACAACCTTCAGGGCAAGTCTCCCAAACCTTCCGGCCCCCTCCAACCTCACTCACGTCATTGCAGCTATTGTGTAAGCAGACGGATACTGGCATATCCACCGCCCTGACTGCAGAAACACACTGTTCTACGCGCACACGACTTCACGCAGTCTCTCGACTTGTAACATTAACCAAGGCTTACTAATGTTACCTGCGCCTGAGGCTGGAGACTTTGTGGAATTACTCCTGCTGTAAATCCTTACAGCCCTGTTTCCATCGCACGCGTTTGCAGGGAATAAAGTCAATACTTACCTTGACATGTCGCCAGTCTTGTCACCGGGACTCAGTCTTCAAGTGGCAAGTCGCAAACTGTAAATAAATAAACAAATAATACGTAAACAGCTCAATAATTGAATCCATACAATAAAGTCTGTCACATCCCCGCGGAGCGCCTATTAAAATCGCTGTCTGTGTGTACGCATTTGACAAATCTAGAACCTCTGAACGGAGTTTTATGAAATTTGATACTGGACGATAATGAAAAATTGTCAGGCCGTATCCTCATTCACATCGTGGCATTTCTAACTTTCATTTTGTATGTCCCACTTGCGTTTCTGCGCTCATCTCGAGCTGCAAAAGTTGTAGAGGAGAATGGGGCGCACATGTACAAGTTTTGTGCCCAGTAGATCTCTTACTTCGAGATTATTACGATGTACGTGTCTTTGCGAACTTAAGATAATTGAAATTCAGCTGTGGTCGTAAACGAACTTACTTCCCATCATGCCACTTGAGAAACACTTTGAGGCCAACAGACAAAGAACGAATTCTGAAAAAAGAAAACTGGACTTTTTGAAAAACAACCCTCTTAATTTCTCTCTTGTTGACTGGAATATAAGTTCTTGTATAAGTAACTGAAGACAATTCATTTTACGTATACAAAATTTATTAATACCATACATGTGTCGTACTATTTTTTTTGAATAAATTGTACGTAAAAGATGAGCGAAATATTTTAGGCGCCTTGGCAAAATTGCGAAAAGCAACTTCGTCGTGTCTGCCTGTCTGTCCGGCCGCATTTTTATGAAATTTGATATTTGGGTATTTTTCGAAAATCTGTCGAGAAAATTAGTCTCATCAGAATCAGACAAAAGTAATGGGTACTTTACATGGAGACCTCTGTACATTTGCGACTCGTTGAATTCTTCTCAGTACGAAACATGTTTCAGACAAAAATTGAAGAGAAAATGAAAACACGCGTTTTATGTTCAATAACTTGTTTACGAAAATCGTGCCGTTTACGAGATAACTGTGTAAAAATATGGTACAGCCAGACAGACCACAGATGCCAATGTAATACGGCGCATGTACTCTGCATGCTGGATAACTAAGGCTACACACCAACACTCAGAATATGTAATACTTATTGCTTTTTTACGGCAACAATGGTTACATGAACGCGCCTCAGCTTCATGTTTGTACATACATTACCCCTCTTGTTTTTTTTTTTTTGTATGCAGGGCTTTGTTATTTTCGCTGAATTCAGCGTACAGCTGTAGCACAGCTACAACGCCAGACGTCAAAGAGTGCGCAGTGATACGGGATTCAGTCGTGTGCGCTTTGTGCCATCGGCCCTTTGTGAAGTGGGCGCCATCGTTGGAAATCTTGTGTTTTGAATACGTTGAAGTCGCTTTTTTAATCCTTCAGTGCGCTGTTAAAGAGTACGACTTCGAATGATACAGTGAACAAGCTTTTTGATATTAAATCCTCCAAGTCGCTTGCGAGATCTGAGAAGTATCTTCTGGAGTGCTCGAGTGTGAACGTGAATGTACTACAATGCACGGAAATGTTGGTTACTACAGTATATACCAGCTGACACATCCAGCATCCGAAAGACCTGAATATTTAAAATTGCTTGTTTACTCAGTCAGCGTGTAGTTCTGACTTCTCGCCAGTTTGAACAAGAATCAACTAACGGTGAATAGTTGCATGTGGACGCAATGCTGGTTTGTTGCATAAGGTAGGATTATGCAATTCAGTTCACAGCTTTACTTCCACGGAGAGATTTTATGCGACATAGGGCCTAATTGCTCCGCACCAGCCTAGTTCTAGACAGCCATAACACTTTACACTACTGTAGGCCTACTCGACCCGATAACAGGTCATTCGAAGGTAAATTAGTTTTGTGGATTTCTCGACAAAGTTACCTGAAGAGCAAAGCCGATCCGGATAACCAGCGTCCAGATAATTGGAGTTATACTGCACTGTTTATTTTTTAATTTCATTTAACGCAGGAGCATGCACCGATCTACTTGTTCCAGCCACAGTATTTCTGGTCTGTGGATGAAGTGTCTGTCTGCGGGAAATACTGCGCATTGAATGTTGCTGACATCTGAAATAAGTATGCGCCGCATCATGCTGAGTCCTACGGCTGCCTCTATCGTGGTTTAAACGTTCCGTCGCAGCGGTTACTGGAAATACGTCCAGTTTCACGTCGCCAGTTTGACACAAAGAATGGTCCAAGTATGAGCTCCAGTACTCAAAGATGACGTGTTAGACTGGCCCATGGACTGTTACGGGCCTTCCCTTATATGACACCTTTCAGTTTGGTAGACACGGACGTTTCGGAGGAACCTGCTACGTCCATGCTCAGGGAAGGCAGCAGGTTTCTACGAAATATTGGTAGCTATTTATCAAACTACACGGCGTCACATACCAGAGGTACATTAATCTTAATATAGCCGTGAGAATCATCTAAGTAAATTCGACCCTGTGCTTTATTAAGTACCACGCTATGAAGGTGTGTGGGGGATTGGAGGTGTAGTTCCTCACATTCTTAGCCTTGGCACTAGATGGATGTGAGTGGTGAGTTTCATGGTTCGGCCGCTTTACATCCTGCAACCATGGAAGAGGAGGCTGACTGGGCCCTGGCGCCCGTCTGGACGTTTTGGAGGAGAGGTTCCTCTAAAGCAGTACTTTTCAACCTTTTTCTCGCGTACCAGTGTCACAACACATCATTTACGCGTACCACTAAGTGCTGCAAATGTTAATGCCTGCTTTCAGGATACTGGTCTTCCGGGATGTTTCGCTGGTTGACGGGTTTGAAGTCTTCAAATCTGCAAACCAGCGAAACAACAACGTTGTGGAAACCTCAAATTTCGCAGATGCTACTTTTCCTAATTTAACGCGATTAGAGGACAGGAGGATCTGTGTCTGTACTCGAAAAATGATATAGCATCTTGGTATACACTTTATATAAATGTTTTCCTCTACATGTAAACACGTTTAAAGCGATTTTAGTAGTGCAATGAACGTTTCTAAATAGCAGTTATTGAAAAAATAATTGCTAAACGTTTTCGCATGCTACCAGGTGACCGCCTACCACCTTTGGAAAGCACTACTGTATGGTCAAGCCCGTAGTCCAGTCACTGGACAGCAGCAAGTTGCAAGCAAACAGGAAACGTTCAAAAATTTCGTCACCAAATGTTTATAAGGTACGGCATTTGCACGTTTGAATGTTATAGTGTTGTGAGAAACGACGTTTGTCACAACACTATATCACAGTACTATTAATCGGACCGTAGTATACTGTAAAAAGTGGCCGGCAGAATTTATGGATGTTTATGTAAAAATTCCACTATCGGAACCTTGTTGACGAGATGCTTATGTATAGCCCGTGATTTAGTGCGTAAACATTAATATTGTAGGCACTAAGTGATCGAAGTTCACGCAATTTGCTGTGGCGTGTTGTGCGATTGGTGAGTCCTTCTTGAGAAGCTAACAGGTCCTCAGCTAGTCAAGAAATTCCCAACATTTTGTGGAACCCGAAGGTTCATTAGCGGATTTACAAGAGCCCGCCACCTGTCTCCATCCTGAGGCAGATTAATCCAGTGCATGCCTCCCCGTTCCACTTCTTGAAGATCCATTTTAATATTATCCTTCCATTTACACCGCGGACTTGTCTCAGGTTTCCCCACTAGAATCCTGATATATACAAGTATGTACGTATGTTTGTATGTATGTATGTATGTTTGTATGTATGTATGTATGCATGTATGTATGTATGTATGTATATATATATGTATGTACACACACACGCGCGCACATATATACACATGTATGTATACACGTTTTCTTGCATGAAATATACAGCACGCGTGTGACATGGGCGTCGCAGAAGTATGGATTTTCTCTTAGTCATTCTACCGGCTTTGAAAACTTCCTTGTATTATCGTGCAGCTCCGCTAGAGGCGCGTGGCTTCGCTGTGCGGTTTTATATGCCGAATGCAGTGCACACTGCATGGAGCTAGCCGGCCGTATGCCACGAGCAATGCGTGGAGTAGCGACAGGAACTAAGAATAGAAGAATTTTGTGCCACATCTGACATTCGGGGAGGCGTTATTGACCTCAGGCATCACAAACAATAGGCACATATCGTCTGAACTTGAGTGTGGGGGGTTTGGAGATTCAAGCTTACTCATGCGGCTTTCTGTTACTGAAAGTCGTTCATACGAGTATTGACGTAAAAAGGTGAAGTTTTGGGTTTGACATCTCGTTGTGATGTGTGACCTTCAGTCACAACTGTATCTTTGGCAATATTTTTTTAAATTTTCAATCGCCAACAACATATTTTCAGAGCTATAGTTGTGACGACGGTCCTTTCTTTCTGTCTTAACAAGTTGAAGTTGTTTCTCTTAATTATTTGAAGACATATAGGGGTAATACAGGTATAGCTCCACACATTCTTAATCTTGGCACTAGATGGATGTGAGCAGTCAACATCACGTCCTGGCTGCCTTACCCTCGGGAGATAACCCCGGTACTCATTCAGTAGGAGGCTGTTTGGGCCCCCGAGCTGGTCCGGACGTTTTGAAGAACAGGAAATTTCTTTCCCCTGGTCGGATACGAACCCATGGTTGTGGCATGTTTCTCAGTTGACGCACACAGTACCTAAACCACTGGAGAAAATTGTGGAATTACGCGGCCCAATGTAGTATCAAATTATCGCCATATTTACTTCGTCGTCGTTGCCACTGTCGCGTATTTTTGTGTAACTGTTGGACTAGTGACTTTACGTCCGCTCGCCAGAAGTGAACAGGGAATGAAGGGCAATGCAGAAATCGTTTTGTGTTGTACGAAATTCAGTTTGCTGTACATATGTTGTTGGATGAGCGGTTTGAGGTGAATTACAAATATGGCTTGGATAAGGGCACCGTTCTGGGCAGCAGCCACGTGAAAGACCCAATCCCGCGACGCGATCCTCAGCACCTTCCGCCGAACTCCCATCCTTTGAACCCCCATCGGCAAGACACTGTGCATCCTTAAGTTACTCATTATCCCCGTGTCGTGGCTGGATTTGCTCAATTGCTTCACGTACAGTTATCCTGCTGTTCTGATGTGATGCTTACGAAAAGACAGTCCTTCTGATGGGCTAGAATTGGGTGGCAGACGGTACTGATTCGTCCTTCAAGATAAGGCAACGGCCATGCCCGAATTTCAACATCCAGTAGTTGCTTATTACGAAATGGGCCTGCTATTACGAATACCACAATTATTCGCGCACAGAAGAAACCAGGACACCGTAGTCCGTGTAGTGGTCAAGTGAATGGCTGGTTGATCTCAGGTTAAATTCCTGGCTGGGGGCAAAAGACTTGTCCAGGGCGCCATGACCGGCTTTGGGGCTCACCCGTTCTCCTGTTAGACGAGTACAAGGGTTTATTTCCCCGGGAATAAAGCGGCCGGTTCGTGAAGCTAACGTCCCTCCAGTGCCCCAGTACCTGGTTAAGAATGAGACGAGTTATGTCTCCAGTCGTGGTGGGCACGGGGGCACATTTGGTGGCACAGAGCAAGCGGATATTTCCGAACCGTGTAAGGACGTTCTTACGAAACCAAGGTTTTGTACCGAGTCGACTTCTGTTATTTCGTAGGTAGAAGATGATTTTGGTTATGTTTGTGGGTAGTGCGGATAATGTAACAGGTTATGATTCCGTAATATGCAAGACTGCAAGGTACCTGAGTAAGGCATGCAAATTAATCATTTGATTGCACACCGGAAACATTGGTTACATACAGTGACGATGTAAACAGTGTCATGGCCCTTTATATTCTACAGTTAATTACGTAATTAGGCTATACAGCACGTGCATTAGAATGAAGAATTTAAGAGAAGTAAAAGTTATGCTGTAAATTACACGCGTAAAACAACATAAACTGGCGAAGTAAGTACTCATATTATTATTGTGACCTTATGTAGCAAGACATGTGAAAGACACTAAGTGATGCTCCGTTATACCCCGCTTTCCTGTAATGCTGCTGGCTTCATGTCTCTTGAGTTGGCATGTGACTGGTCGCACAGTAAGTAGGTTTTAGGTGCGTTCGCAGAATTGCGAAAAGCGACAATTGGCTTCGTCATGTCTGTCTGTCCGTCCGTTCTCATGCAACAACTCGGCTCCCATTGGAAATATATTCCTGAAATGTTATATTTCAGTATTTTTTGAAAATCTGTCCAGAGAATCCAGGTTTCATTATAGTCTGACAAGAATAACGTGTACTTTACATGAAGACGTATATACATTTGTGGCATCTCAGTTCTCCTTGGAATGAGAAATGTTTCAGAGAAAATCAGAACACACATTTTAAGTTCAGTAACTTTTTAAGAAAATCGTGCCGTTTATGAGATAATGTGGAAAAATATGGTACAGCCAGACAGGCCACAGATGACAATATAATACGCCACATTCGCTTTGCATGCTGGATAATTAAACCTCCACACACACACTCTTCTTCCTTCCAATGGCACAACAGCCCCTAGTGGGCCAGGGCCTCCTCATTGCCAGGCCTTCGGGATCACACTCATTTAGACACACCACACTCGGTAGGACTCCTCTATACGAGCGATCAGCCCGATACAGAGACCTCTACCTTACAACACAATACTCACAACAGACATCGATGCCCCCGGCGGGACTCGAAACCACAACCCCAGTAGGCGAGCGGCCACAGACCCACGCTTTAGGCCGCGCGGCCACTCGGATCGGCACATACACTCAGAATATGCAGTACTTACTGCTTTTCCCCGGCGACAGTGGTTACGGGAACGCTTCACAGTGCTACGTTTGTACGTACACTGCGTGTCTTGTTCAATAACGAACCTGGTGTTATCGCTAGGTTCTTAGGAGGTAACATATTGTGCGGATATTTTGTCTGATTAGAGGTTTTGTTTCAGAATGCCGGCCCGGCGCCAAGTCCATTGGGTCAAATGCCGCCGAACGATGGCCTGCCCGGTGGACCCATGCCTCCCGGATTCTTTCCTGTAAGTACAGCCACCATAGGCCTACAATATACGGGGGGCAAGAGAACCTCCACGCAATTACTGAAGTTCTGGAACGCTTTGTTCTGTCCTGTTGTACAGAATATTCTAATTCGGTCGCTGCGAGCTCGTAGGACGGACGCTTTTCGGCTCTTGTTTATGTATCTTTATATTATGCATACCGATGTGAGACTAATCACTAAGTTATGAAGTGAGAACAGTCCTCACAACTTATTAAAATGTATTATAAAAACACTATGGAAAAAGGCTACATGTTTCGGCCATTAATCGACCATCATCAGGCCTATGTACAAGAAGTAAAGAATATGTGTTTCTGTGCTGTCTCATTACGAGGGAACCGTGTGTGCGTCTGAAAATGCGTACAGAACCTTAGGGTAAAGATAAATTTGTTCAGGTGCTTCATTAAGCAGCATGGCACAAAGGCGTATTGGGGGAGTGGGGGTATAGCTACGTTCATTTACTTGGGCACTAGATAGATGTGAGTGGTCAGCTGTATGCCCTGCCTGCATTACCCCCCCCCCCCCACCCACCCATCGGGGAAGAGCCAGGCACCTGTTGAATAGGAGGCTGGGAGACCCCAGAGCCAGCCTGGATGCCAAATACAAGACACTTGCTCCTTCCGAGTCACTGTGTGGGTTTGTGGTATACCGGCTGGTAAAGGTTTTTGTCTAAATGTGTCTGCATTGCAATGAACTGTTTTCTTCCTGATGGTGCAAGTGTAAGGGTGGCGCAGGATGTCAGCAGTCCCCCCCCCCCCCGGCTTCCCCAGTAATTGGATGGACCATGCGAATGTGCTGATGCTACTACAGAAAATGATTCTCCCAAGACGTTTACGTTAGGGGTCAGTGTGCTTTGGATTTGTGTCTGATTATGGGCCTTAAAACTGGCACGTCACTGTAGGAATTGAATTTTTATGTTCACATAATACGGTCCATGTAACTGTAGAGTGGCTGAAACACATTGGTATCTGTTAAAATAGATTTAGTGTAGCTTTTTATATACAAACACTACAGCCACCATTACCATCACTAATCAGTAATTATGATCACTGGGGTCATCAAGGTCACTTCGTTTCAGTGTCAGTCTTTTTTTGGTCCCGTCAGTTCGTATAGATACGTGACTTGCTATTACTGCAGCGTTGTAGGTTGGCAGTACACTTCTTGCGTTGTTGTTGTTGTTGTGGTGGTGGTGGTGATTAAGGATGGGGAGATGAGACAGGGCGTGTAGCACGAATGGAAGAGGTAGTAATTGCATACGAAGTGTTGGTCGAAATGTCTGGATGGAAGAGACGACCTGAGAGGTTTAAATATAGATGGGGATAATATTAAAATGGACCTTAAAGAAATAGGTGAAATGGCGTGGACTGGATTTATCTGGCATATGATAAGACCACTTGCAGGCTGTTGTGAACAAGTTGATGAACCGTGTCGCATAAAAGCAGCGAGTATATTGACTAGCTGACAGACAGTAAGGTTGTCAGGAAAGACTGGTGCATTGAGTTAGCCTGAACTTAGATCACAGAGTCGTTATTTAGAAAAGTTTAAACGTTTGTGAAGGCAGTATTAAGTTTGGCATGGAACCGTGGTGACGGAGAACACTGGCTCGTTGTAATCTTCGTTTGCTTCAACTGAGCACCGCGTTATTTTGCTAAAGCGAAGTCCCGTCACGTGTTCCAAAAAGTGCTTTATCTTGTGCCGGTTGTACGTACGGTTGGAAGTTGCACCAATAGACGTGGTTACAAACAGTGGCAGGTAGCCAACATCCGTCATACAGCAGTATTAATTGTACATTCAAAAAGAAAACGCAAACTCACTTCCGTGTTGAATGTAAGGATTATGTCACGTTATACACTCGTCACTGTCGAAACAATTTGTAGGATGAATGAATACGTACGGTCTGTCAGGGGGACGTAGTCGTGTGCTGTCATAACGTTACGTTCGCACTGTTCGACTGCAGGTACTGGTTAACATTTTAAAGCCTAGCGGTAACTTTACGTACGCCCAGGTCGAACGTTAAAAAATTCTACGTGGTGCCCACATTGCGTTTATGTGTTTTGTACGGATCTCAGAACAAACAGCAACTTTTGCCTTATAAAACATTAAGAGACTGGTTTTTATAACTGAAGTGGAGAGTGTTTACAGCGCGGTACGCACTGAGTCCTTATATAAAACAGACACGTTTCGTCTTTAAAGGGTTAATCGTAGAGTTACACGGTAAGCGCACGCAGTGAAGGCACGGGGGATCCTTAACCTCGGCACTAGATGGAGGTGAGTGGTTAACCTCATGCCCCGGCCGCTTTATTCCCGGGTAGGCACCAGAGCCCGCCTAGACGCTTTGGAGGCTCTCCTCTCACCAAACTTCCTGTCTGGGATACAATTGACGTGCGCACCTGATAGCAGGGCGCGTTTCCTGACGGAGCATGTTAACCTGCAAAGAAATCCAGGATCCGGGATCAAATCTCTGGTTTGTAGATCCTTACAGGGTATCCGGGTTAATACATCCAACACAGACCGTTGTCAGCTACTGGGAACGCGATTACTGACGCAAAGTATGAAGCACAAAGGTCGCCACTAATCATCACTTGCTCTCCGCCGAGCGTTAGTCAGTTCCTGCTGAATGACCTTTGGGGTCAGCTGCAAACGTGAAATAGTTTAGCGCTGATGACGCGAATTCCCCATTATCTGGGTATGCCACAACAGGAAAACAGTTGACGTTCGCCAGAAGTTTGGCCTCGGATGCACACAGCCCTCCCGTACGTCCATATTTCGGAATCCAATGCTTCCTGGCAACCGCACAATCCACTGCCACCTTATTTCTAACACTGTGTGTTGACAAAATTCGTGACTCCGATTATGTGGTCCACGACGCTATCCGCCCTCTCTCCCCCCCCCACCCCAACTGAATTACTTGTTAGTTACTTGCAGTATTGGTGCCTTTAGCCCTCCGCCCAGAATGCTGAGGAACTGGTGTTGCACTGGTGTTGACTGTAGCACTTTGTATGTGCAGCAATTAGTACATACATTGAAACCCCGACACAGCACCAGTGAAAGTCTGTGAACACTCGTAGAGATTCCCACTTACACAATGTTTCATTTACCGATACCCTCGACATACCACTGCAAATAGCGGTGAACAGACAGTGGCGCGGTATTGGGATTTGTACTTTTTGGGCGATGAAATAAAAAAAGAAGTCGATCCCGGTGGCTGCGCTGTCTAACGCGTGGGTCTGTGGCAGCTCGCGTGCTTGGGTTGCGGGTTCGAATCCCGCCGGGGCATGGATATCTGTCTCTTGTCAGTGTTGTGTGTTGTCAGATAGAGGTCTCTGCGACGGGCCGAACCCTCGTCCAGAGGAGGCCTACCGAGTGTGGTGTGTCTGAGTGTGATCGAGTGCAACAGTAACCTTCCACACCTACAGTGAGTAGGTAGAAAGATGCCAAAGTAAGAAAGAAAGAAAGAAAGAAAGAAAGAAAAAGAACTCAAAGACGATTTGATGGTCATGTAATGTAGCTTACATGTGAGAAATGTGAAATTCTTACAAAATTTTAGGGAACCTGAAGGAAAGAGACGCCTTGGAAGACCTTGCCGTAGGTTGGAAGACGATATTAACCCTTCAAAGACGATTTGATGGTCATGTAATGTAGCTTACATGTGAGAAATGTGAAATTCTTACAAAATTTTAGGGAACCTGAAGGAAAGAGACGCCTTGGAAGACCTTGCCGTAGGTTGGAAGACGATATTAACCCTTCAAAGACGATTTGATGGTCATGTAATGTAGCTTACATGTGAGAAATTCTTACAAAATTTTAGGGAACCTGAAGGAAAGAGACGCCTTGGAAGACCTTGCCGCAGGTTGGAAGACGATATTAACCCTTCAAAGACGAAGCGTATCTGTTTTATATAAGGACTCAGTGCGTACCGCGCAGTAAACACTCTCCACTTCGGTTATAAAAACCAATCTCTTAATGTTTTATAAGGCAAAAGTTGCTGTTTGTTCTGAAATCCATACAAACACATAAACGCAATGTGGGCACCACGTAGAATTTTTTAATGTTAAACCTGGTGGTACGTAAAGTTACCGCTAGGCTTTAAAAGGTTAATGTGAATGTTGGGAGAGAGTTGGCTGGATTCGGCGGGGCTCAGGACAGCGACTTGTCGTTGGCTATTACGAACATGGTAATGAGTCCGCGGGTTCCATTAAAGAAGTAGAATTTATTTTTCATAACCTGAGCGATTGCGTTTCTCAACAAGAACTGGGCGCCACATATAAAGTAAGACTATTGTAGCGTTGTTACAGGACTGTAACTTGTCTGCGTCCTTTTCGAGTCACGGATATCAAGTACTGGAAACCATTTCTTTAGCTGTGACAGTGTTTTTCTTCCGAATCCCTAAAAGACAAAAGTGTGCCACGTTTAAGAGTCTTGGACTATAAGAACATTAGGAACTCCGACTATTTTCTTCGTCGGAGTTACGTTCCAGCATTTCACACCCCCAGACGGCTGTTGAAAGTAAGGGCGAATGAGTGCAGTACCAAGTTAAACGTAAATATTGTTACAGATGCTTTTTGAAATCTGCGTAGGCCTATTTGTGTTTTCAGTAAACTAATATGAGTTACTTATATGCCTATGTCTGTGCTGTGTAAAGCCTACATATATACACGCACGCGCGCTGACACACACATAAGCACACGTGGGCCTAAATACGCAGAAGGTATACGCACATATTTTGTATACACACATAGCTACTTTTGAACATGTATTTTTTTACTCGGAATTGAAGACGAGTAGAAACATTTAGTAATTAACATTTTAAAGCCTAGCGGTAACTTTACATACGACCAGGTTTAACATTAAAAAATTCTACGTGGTGCCCACATTGCGTTTATGTGTTTTGTACGGATCTCAGAACAAACAGCAACTTTTGCCTTATAAAACATTAAGAGACTGGTTTTTATAACCGAAGTGGAGAGTGTTTACAGCGCGGTACGCACTGAGTCCTTATATAAAACAGATACGCTTCGTCTTTAAAGGGTTAATGTTCCACGTTCTGTTGCGAATGAAGCACGTAAACCGCTTCTTTATATGGATGAAGGAGTTCATACACACTCATGTCCATATGCAATCTGTTTTAGAGGGAGAGGGCTTCCCTGGGCAGTTTTGAAAATACCTATTTTAATTCGAACCCTTCTTAAAATAAGTAGATGAATCGTTTGATTTGTGTGTATAAAAGAACGCCTAGGTTTGTGAAGACATTTGGCCATCTCTTCAACGTGAGAAGTACACTGAAGGATATGCTGCGGTTAACATAGTCGTCTGGGCTCTGTGTTCGAACTACGATGTATACACAGTGTGTATAGATAGGTGATGTAACGCCCCTGTCGACGGCGTTGCTTTTGTCAAGGTAAGTGCAACAGACAAGCGAAATTACTGACACGCGTTCGTAAGTACATGTTTTTCAATTTTGGTATTTCTTAATTTTAGCAAGAAGTGGAACCGAAGAAATACTTTAAATTCTCCAAGGAACAGCGTTGTAGTTGCGTATTGCCGTGCCGATTCTCTCCTGAAGCCATTAAAAACAAAACTGTGATTTAAAATCTCTTGAATTCAGCTTTGGGTGCCACATTTCTGTTAGACTTCAGCGGTGGAGTAAATTCATACAATCTCCAGCCCCGCCGTTCCTCGTTGTTTGACAAGACACATATTACTGTATACAATCTGTATCTTCGTTGCCTACAGTACAAAGCGATATTTCAGTGCCTCAAATTGTTATTAGCGGTGTCAGTGAGGATGTGTAGGGAGGGGGCGTTGAAACGTGTGGGAGAGATGGGAAATTATGCTAGATATAAGTCAGAAAAGCCGAAGAAACTGGGACAGTTCGGCGTTGATTGGCGAATGATATTAAAATGGATCTTCGAGAACTAGATACGGCGTGCACTGGAATCGTGGTTCTGCATCTTTTGTTTCTGGTTTGTATAACACTGTCAATCACATCCCAACTTGCTTGACAGTCTTACAGACCCCCCTGAGATTCTGTTTCTTTCTTCATCCCATTCTGTTAGATTATGCTTTATCCACGTGATTATTATTGCAGTTGGCACAGCGTCGTGAAATAAGATGAATGTGTTACGGGCTGTAGGGTGATACACAAGTAATTTGCCAAACGTCGTGATTAAGTTAATCAATGATCCTGAGTAAAAAGGAAAGTCCCATTAACACGTCCTGTTCAGAAAGCTTAAGGCCTCACGGTAGTTAGACAGCAACTGACAGAAGTAAAGTTTATAAACCAAACATTTCAGAGTAACTTTACTGTAAAACTGAAGGGCGTCTTATTTAATGCGTTAGTTAGACGAGGTGTCCCAGGCGGCCTGGGACTTCACTGTGCTTTTGAATACGGGGTTGGCAGTGGTTGGCAGCACTGTGCTCAAATTTGCATTCGTGTCGCGGTTGGATACTTCGTACAGTTCTGGCAGTATATTTCATCGTTAAGTAACATTTATGTGATTTTTACATTGAAGTAATAGTGAAATTTGATATGACAGTAGGCCTAATTTTTGACAGTATGCAGTCTTGGCCTTTTCTTCAGGCTGACGTGTTTGTTTAGTATTTCCGAACTGGAGACAAGTTAGTGGGACTTATTTTGCTCGAAGTCGCGCTATTAATATAGCCAAGAAATCCGGCCCACCCCGTCTGAATCATCCTGTAGTGTATCCTGCCCCCTTTCCATGTTCTCATCTTCGCCCTGAAAGGTAAAGTAGTTCCATAATTGTAGTGTGTGTCTTGCTTGCACGTTCGTGTCGCAGTGGGTCATTGTAATACCCTTCCTTTCGGTCGCCTTGACCTTTCGTCTTAGGATAAACTTAACTTCACACCTATCAAACGGACATATAGCTAAAGAAGTAAAGAAATAGGTAATTGTGTAAGTTACGGGATTATTGCTGTGTCTGTAGGCTACACAATAAAAACACAGCATTTATTGCTCTTAAGCTCTATTTATGAGCCTCTTGTTCAAGGACCCCGGATAACTCGATGACTAGGCTACAGGTTGGACAGCCGGGGAATTTTAGTTCCGACTTTTGGCGGAGGCAAAAGAATTTTTTTTCCTCTTCTGTAACGCGTCTAGACTGGCTCTGGGCTTCCTATTCATTGGGTACCAGATGAGCTTTCCCCGGGGGTAAAGCGGCCAGGCCTTGAGGCCGACCACTGGCTCCCTCTTGGTACGACTACGCCTCTGCTTTCCCATATGTCTTCGTGGCATGTACGGCTTCACCATGACCCAGAATGTATTTTTGCTTACTTTTTAAAAATTGTCAAATTTGTTAAAACATTTTTGTGGAACAAATTTTTGGAATTTTGTTATACTTGTTCAGTGCGATGCAGTGGAGGGACTGTGAGTGACATGCAGGTGGCAGCTTTGGTACACAGCTCTTTCAAAATGGACACTCGGGCCGATTTTTCCCCGCTCATAAAAGCCGTTATTTAAAATTACGAAATTTAAATGTAACGGCAATCGACAACACAGGAGAACACGAAAACGAACAGATCCTTCTCTCCTAAATTTTATGTTAGAACGCTTGGCCTATCAAAGAGCACGGTAAAATTATTGGACTTATTAATTGTTTTATAGAAACAGTTAATCGTAACCGCCTTGCCTTATGTCTGTGGATTTAGGGAATCGGCGCATTTTTATTTTTCTACTTCGGTTTGCAGACTGATGTTTTCGCAGGCTTTTCGTGGTGCTTAAGGACGAGTTTTCCCTGTCCGCTGCCAGTTTTCCAGGTTCCCAGTCTTGTAACGAGACACATTCTAAATGAAACTAGTACGTATGCACGGTATAAACTTTCGCTTCTGTACAGAAGTTATTCATGTTATGCAGACAGGCAATGTCCTCAAAGCCCTGTTCGGACATCCCACGCAAAGAGCACAAAGAATTCGTAAGAGTGGAGTTTGTAGGCGGTACAGTTACGGGGCTCAAAACAAAACATATTACGTCACTGGATAGGGGGACCTTCGCTATTTATATCACTGGCCTACACAGTTTGAATGGCTGAAGTTTAATGAAAGTCGTCAAATCTTGTTTTTAAATGTCTTTAAACAAATCTGAGTGCCTCTCCGGGTAGTCCATGTGTCGTACACAGGCCAACTAACAGAAAACTGAAGTAATTAACGGATTAAGCAATGTAAAACAGAAAACCTGTATTATAGGCCGTAAATAAATCGCACCGGCAAACATGGCTATATGGACGACACTGAACTTAAGACCCAAATGTACCTTCGGGCCACTTGTGGCAGGAAATTATTTTTTTTCATTGAAAACACAGTTGCGGTAATTCCATGGACACACGAACTGTCTGGGCTGAGGCGTCATTTTTACAGAAAGAAGCGCGAGGGATCTGTTCCTCACAGAACGTAAATTCTTATTATCGCACCCACGTTGACAGTCTCATTAAACACCAGAATACGATACTCACCAAACTCAAAAACTTTGTGGTTAGAATTAGGTGTTCTTATTTTTAGTTTTTCGGGTGTACAGTGGCTTTACGATCGCTGGAAATTGCAGTACATGGGACATGACACAGTGTTTGGTGCGTGCTGTAGCCTACTTTGTACGGAAATCCTTTCTGTATATAGTGTAAATTGCCCTTATATACTGCTACAGAGCACAGTTCAGCGTAAACAACATGAGATACTTCGCTTGCAGGTGTTGTCTGCAATTTAGGCATGATAGCAGTTTGTAGTCAGTGTTCTGATAATCACCTTTCCGAAGTCGCGGATTCCCTTTACAAGCGTATCAGATACGATCTCGGTATCGACTTTCTTTACCGTTACAGTGTGCTGTCTCTTTCTGCACGACGGGAAGGGTAAGATACAGTAAATATCTGAGTGACATTGCTTCGCAAGTACATAGGCTATTCAGTAAGCAATAACGGCGGCTGTGTTACACACGTAACTGCATATATGTCCAACAGAAAAAATAAAGGATAGGCAGACTCCTCTGTTTCTTCACACACTCACGAATGATCAAGGCATCTGCCCGAGCGTTACGCCCCCCTACTATTTCCCCGTGAGAAGGAATAGATGGGTCCGTGTTTCCACCCACGGCAGTACTGAGCTTTTACCTCGTCCTCATTAAACAAGTGTTGTCCTTTGAGATTTGTCAGTGATCCAGGGAAGTGAAAATCGCTAGGCACAGGCCTGGGCTGAATGGTAGGTGGGAGCATTCCCAGCAGTCGCTCGAGATGCTATTGTTAACGTCATTCTGGGACACGGGGGCATTCTTCTTCTTCTTCGTCTTCTTCTTCTTCGTCGTCTTCTTCTTCTTCGTCTTCTTCTTCTTCTTCTTCTTCTTCTTCTTCGTCTTCTTCGTCGTCGTTTTCTTCTTCGTCTTCTTCTTCTTCGTCTTCTTCTTCTTCGTCTTCTTCTTCTTCGTCTTCTTCTTCTCCTCCTCCTTCTTCTTCGTCGTCTTCCTCTTCTTCACCACCACCACCACCACCACCACCAGCACCACCACCACCACCACCACTGCCACCGCCACCGCCACCGTCGCCGCCACCACCACCACCACCACCACCACCACCACGACCACCACCACTGCCACCGCCACCGTCGCCGCCGCCGCCGCCGCCACCACCACCACCACCACCACC
>BLKM01009860.1:0-127654 GCA_013340265.1 Coptotermes formosanus | reverse complement strand
CCTCCTCCACCTCCACCGCCACCACCACCACCACCACCACCACCACCATCATCAGCAGCATGAGCAGCAGCAGCATCAAAGCTGGGATCGCTGATGGTAGACACTCGAGTCCTAATTGCTTCTCGGCGTGAATCGCAGTATCGTTGCATCCAGCGTGAATTGCGTTTAGGCGAGGACACGTGGTCCGTGCGTTATTACTTGTTTCGGATAGCTACAGGTCAGAAATATGTATGAGTGCATTGCACATCCGAATGATACATCTTGAATACCCTACGCACTTATCAGGTAACTGTTCACTGAATGTGGTCCCATTCGAATGATTATGTATACACTTCCCTCACTGCATTAACACGTAACCTGTTTTCACTGCCCTTTCATAAGTACAGTCGTAAATTTAGCTCTGATTTTAAAACGTTAATTATTCTTTTGACGTACGAAATCTTCAGGTTCATGAATTTGACTAATAAAGCCGTTATGTCTACACATACGCGTATAATTACGCACTTTTCTTGCGACAGTGCTTTGGCTTGGATGCTGTAAATTGTGGAAGTGATCATACCTTCTTATTGTCCCGCAATTTGCCTTAAGGGCCTCACTGAAAATCTCGCGCCGTCGATGACCTGTGGTGCCGCTAAACGTGTGGGTGTGCCTGTCGATGTGTCTTGTGGAGACGCGTCCCCTTACCCTGCCCTTTGTGTTTGTTGGGACTTGCATCTCTGTTCATTGTTCACTGTTCAACTCTGGCTGCTTTGTTCCAGAACTCGACCATGAGGCCATCACCGCCGACGCATCCGTCTTCACAGCCGTCCCCTCACCCCCAGCCCCCACCCCCGCATAGTCAAATGATGTCCAGCCAGGTGAGTGTGTGCTTCCATCCCGCTTTGCATGCTGTTGTTAATTCCTACCCCCCTACCCTGCATTGGCTTTATTTGGCAATGGGAATGATGCATGATTGTGAATGTGTGTGTTTTGTTATGCTCTGGGTTGGGTAGGGCTGCGTCAGACACTGTCCGTGCTATTCATCGCCAGAATACTTTGAACGCAGAACTATCGGTGGAAGCAAGAACCGATACCATAACTTTATATCACTGAGGTCAGGACGTAATATTTGAGCACTGTGATGCAGTAATGACCTCACTGCTAGACTGACTGTACCTCAACTCTAGTAGAATCATAAAATATGGGGGCTGTGCTGCAGAATTTTTTTGTCTCAACACCGAATGATGCAGGCAGTATTGCAATGATTTCTAGAAGTTTAGCATTTGATATGCTTTGCTCGCGATTGTAGAGGTCATATTTTATAACCAAGTTTATTTTTGCGTGTTACATAGCATTTGAGGTATTTATGTCAACGTGCCTACGTGTTTGTGTGAACATCCAGGAAGATCGTAAGGCGTTGTATTACATCTAAGTAACATTTTAGAGAAACGTGTGCATGCACTTTGATATTGCCTTAGGGTACATACAGCCTGGATCAGTCTTTTAAAGTATTATTTGGGGAATACAGTTTGTCTGGAACCATACTTTTTTTTTCTTGACATAAAACCTAGGTTTCAGGTGAGGGTAAAAAATCACTGAGAACTGGGGGTAGGAAATTTAAATTTAAACAGGCATGCAAAAGTGTAAAGGTGCATAATATCAGGGACGGATCTGATTTTATTTCCTGAAGTTAGTGTTTGAAATATAAAAAATAATGAAATCAAGGTGTGGTTGAACGTGTTAGAAAATTAATTTCGGAAATCAGATCGAAGTGAGGAAGGCCAGTTATGATTGTTAGTTGAGTAACTGAAGGACGCCTTTTTCATTTTAATACATTATATAATATAGAATGGTGGTCAGATTGTATGAACGTTGAATTGAAGCTATCATGGACTATTTTAATGTTAACCTGGGGAGACAGAACAAGCACAGAAACTTCACTAAGGATGACTTTGGTGTGTACTGCGACACTTGGAGTCTGGACCTCATTAATACGAAGCATAAGTGCTCGCCACGCGGTTGGAAATGTATTTACGTGAGCATAAATTGAAGCAAACGCGTGCGAGTAGCACGCGAATTGAAAGCAGCTGTTGTGAACTGAAAATGCAGAGTGGAATGCTAGGATTGGTAAGTGGGTTTGGTGTGCCATAGCATGGCAGTTTTCATTTATCGGACGTAGGGTGCCGTGTTGTGTTTTATGATATCACCCTGCATAGAACCATACGCTTATAACAAAATGGGGACGTTTCAGAATGGGTTTCTACGTTCATTGCCGACGATGTGGGGGGAAGCCAGTACAAATTAAGGGGGCGTAGTGATCCGGAAGGGGGCCCAGAGCGCGACTATGTTGCATATCTTTTTGTCTTTCTCGGTAGTATCATTGTCGGCCGACTGTACAAATTAAGCCTTTCAGACCAGCCCAAGTCAAGCTGCAACTCAGAGTCAGTCTTCCCGAGATAGTGTGAAGATTTTTAGCCGCTCCGCCCTTGCTGGGGGGGGGGGGGGGCAAAAAAATTTTTCCACCGGGGCCCGTACCCGCTCTTGGTGGCCCTGTCTAAATGGTAGACACATAAGTGACAAAAGGAACTTTGAAGGGAACGTTGCCAACTGTGGAGTTGCGGTGATGTTTTCACGCACCAGGTATTTCCGGTTTCAAAATCAACTTCACGGTTTTCAACACCATAACAACGGCCAGGCTCTTGCATATAAAACTGGTGACAGCAGTTATGTGGACTGTTAGTAACCGTTTGTCTGAATTGTAGCACCCCAATCCAAGCAGACGTAAGTGACCGCCTGTGATTGTCCACGTAATGTTTCAGATACGTCTTAACAGTAATCACTGATCTGCGGTTTTTGTGGTGGTGTGTTGCTGTTGGTACTGTGTAGAAGTGTGCTGTGTTGCCAACATTGCAAACGAACGTGCTACCTTCATTTCCGCGACGGAAATGATGAGGGGTAGTAAATGTTGGGGTTATGCAGGCAGTAGGTTCCTCGTGGGGAGATAAGCCCGGTGGCCCCGGCCACGTCAATATGAAGAGTGAACAGGGAATTGTGAAGAAGGGAAAAAAGGGCCACTTTTCACAGTCACAGCTTCAGCCAAAAACGATATGGTGTTACTGAGCCGTCACTGGCCCGTACCGGGGCCTAGCTGTTACTGCTCTCCCTTGGGTCCCAGGATCTGCCTGCTATGACATATGATCTTAACCCCACTCAATACCACTCTGAGGACGGAGGCAGCTTGTTCCTCCGAAACGTCGGCATCGCAACCCAGTCTCAAATCTGCCTAAGGCGTTTCATTCATTCCCTAGTCTGTCTTACGACACGTCCATAACCTCTTCTAAAGCTAGTTCTCCGCATAGTGCGATCTAGTGCTTCCTCTTTCAATTTCCAGTCTCCTCTATTTTCTTCAACGTCATCCAGTAGCTGCTTACATTTTCTTCCTCGTCTTTCCGTCACTTATATCCTTCCTTCTATCTTTCCTTCAATAATGTGTTTTATAAGGCAGTTCCTACGCAAGATGTGACCAATCCAGTTAGTCTTCCTTCTTTATACCGTACCGTATGTAGGATGTTCCTCTCCTTGACTCTATGTACTACTACATTTCTCACACGATCGATCCAGCTGATCTTCTCCATCCTTCTTCTGCACCACATTTTAGTAACGACACCTTTTAGTTATCTGTGAAGTGTAGAGACATCCGTCCATATACACGGTTCAATATTCATGGTCGACCGCCCAGCTATTTGTGATCAGGAATTTTCTTTGAAAAGTTTGTTGCGTTTAGCAGTAAGATAGTGCAATTGGCGTGCATATGAAATCCGCGGCTACAGGAAGATGGCCGCAGAATGTTTATCATGAACTTTACGTAAGATATTTTACGCGTTTTATAGATGGACAGTGTGAAGAATTAAATAACCGTCCTGTATACAGTCGCAAAGCAGTTCCTTAGCCCTTCAGTGGCGCTGGGATTTGAATTTCAACTACTGTCCAGGATGGAGGGGTTTTTAATTTAGGTAGGCCAACCTTTAAATGCATTCGTACGGTGCGCCGAGGCCGGCAGCGTGTGAAGAATTAAAGGTCCGTACAGTGCACCGAGGCTGGCATTTGAATGGCTGAAGACAACCGCACGCTATACCGAACGGACCCGTTATTTACCTGGGTATATAAGAACAGTCACTGCGAAAATTATCAATAGCGTCTTTTAAATTAAAGTTCATAGTTCCTGCAAATCACAGCATTCTTAATAGCTTGACGGTATTCACAGCACTTCCTCCCCCACAACAGACCCGTTCTGTTGCTGGTGAAGTCAGATGCGTGTTTTTTAAAATAAATATCTAAATATATATGATATAAGACTGTTTTCAAATAAACAATATCAGTTAACGATTAGTCAGCCATTCCCAATAGGAGCCGGGATAGTAGAGTTGCTTAGCTGGCGAGGCTATGGGCTGGGGGTGCGGGGTTCGATTTCCAATAGGGGCAGGAGATACTTCTCTTCTCCAAAACGTCCAGACCGGCTTTGGGGTCCACCCAACCTATTTATCTGGGGAAAAATCGGCCGGGGCGTGAAATTGCCACTCACATCTATCTAGGGCCTGCGTGGTGTGCACACGAACAACTGTGTACATTTACGTTATGATTTACCACGTATTTGCATTGATGTCTATTAACAACCAACTCGTACACATCCATTAAAAACCAATATTCAAGTTCTTTATTCACAGTCCGACATGTTTCGTTGCTTGAAAGTACCATCTTCAGGAGGAAATGTGTTTAAAAAACACCAAAAACACCTTTAAAGCACCTTTAAACACCAATGTTCAAGTTTTTTTATTCACACTCCAACATGTTGCAATGCTTCAAATCGCCATCCTCAGGGGGCTATGTGTTTTAAAAACACCAAAAACACATTTAAAAACACGCGTTTTAAAGGTGTTTTTGGTGTTTTTTAAAAACACAGTGCCCTCCTGAAGATGGTGTTCTGAAGCTTTGAAACATGTCGGGGGTGTGAATAAAAACTTGAATATTGGTTTTTAAGGAATGGTTAATACACATCAATGTAAATAGGTACGTACACGATATGGACAATGTAAAACGCACATTTGCAGTCTTTCTTTGCCGGTCTCCTTCCGTACGTTATCCGTGTGCGTTTGATTAACCCTTTAAAGACGAAGCGTACCTGTTTTATGTAAGGACTCAGTGCGTACCGCGCTGTAAACACTCTCCACTTCGGTTATAAAAACCAGTCTCTTAATGTTTTATAAGGCAGAAGTTGCTGTTTGTTCTGAGATCCGTACAAAACACATAAACGCAATGTGGGCACCACGTAGAATTTTTTAATGTTAAACCTGGTGGTATGTGAAGTTACCGCTAGGCTTTAAAAGGTTAAATAATCGGGTCTCCGCAACGCGTTCTGTTGCCGCTGGAGACAGCCGAAGCACCACCCCTTCCCCCAAGTCCGCGCCAACGTTGGGCATAGCTGCGTAAGGGTTGCCACTCCTCTCACCGCACCAAACCAACAGCAGCGGGGTGATATTCTACTATTCTGCTAGAATTCCAGCCGGTTTTTTGAATGTTGGTTCTTTATGCTTCACTGTAGTCTAAGCTGGGTCGACACAACACATCACATTTCCTGTGAACGTTTAAGTAACGTTATGGTTTGAAATTCTTTTTAGCGTGCCGAATGCGTCAAAACAGCTGGTTGTAACAGTACATCGTTGAACAGAATTGATCCTTTTTCTTTGTTAATAATGAAACAGTTAAAGAACAAGACTATGGTGATGAGGTGTTCCTTTTTCTTGGATATGGCGCCTAGTCATTCGGAGGTTCCCAAAATTTCGAGGCCACTACGTTGTCTACAAACGCCGGGAACCAATTACCCAGAGACACGGCGTCATATTCCAGAAGAACGGATACGTCGTCCATACAGCTGCTAAAATCTAAAAACTCGCAAGATTTGGTGCTATTTGCGCGTTTGTTGCATTCAGTTCCATTCCCTTCCGTTCGGCTGGGTGTAGAGTGCGCTGGCCAGAATGATGACGCATGTGTTAGTCTGACCGACAGCGCAGCTAGAAGATTTGAATCTGGAGTTGCTCGCTAGAGGGCAAGTAGTGCTGGTTACCTGCCTGCCATCTGTAAGTTGTTTGAAGAAGTACTTGAATCAGCTGGTTACCCGCAGTAGTACGAACGGTAAGCAACAGATTGCAGGCCATGTGCAGCACACGCGGTGCTGTTTCTAACGGTACGACGAAAACAGACGCTTCCACGCTCGGGATGTCCCTGTTTCAAACCTTCATCCGGGAATATGTTCTCATATCGTTCCAGACTTCTTTTACCCAAATGCTGAGGTGGTACACGGAAATAAGTGACATGTACTTTCTTTTATATCGTTTCCAGTTCATTCATAGTCTAGAAGTTAGAAGTGTCGTTAGAATAAAGCGGGAATTATATCGTTATTCGGGTGTAACTACGCAGAATACGTACGGGAATATGCACATTTACAACGTTCATTGCCATTCTGTATTCTTGTTTATTGTGGTAAGTTCCTAAAAACGGAATATACGCTCAGTTCGTTTGAAATATATGCCCGATTATTTCGTTTACATTTAACGGGTTAAATATAAATTTTTTTTTAAATTGTGCCGTTGAAAGACAAAGTAGTGTAAGTCAGTTTCTCAAGAAGGTATGTGCTTATATGGTGTCACAACAGCAGGTAAAATGGTGTATATTTTATACTGTTCATTCTGTGCATTGTCGATAATCAACCCACAAAACTCAGTCCAACCAAATGCACAATATTGTTCCCAGATATTTTATATTACAATGTCACTCTGAACACTCCTACATGTTTCGATCCCTTATGGGATCATCATCAGGGAATCACATTAAGGTAACACTTCACAAAACCGAACATGTAGGAGCGTTCAACATGATATTGTAATATAAAATATCTGGGAACAATACAGTGCATTTTGTCGGACCGAGTATTGTGAACTGAAAATGGTGTAACTTACGGTTATCAATTTATCCCTCAGAGCACAGCTTATATCAGGATAGGTGAGTGATAATCCCATTACGTTAGTAGGGAAGGCCGTGCCAAGTTCACCCAACAAACAAAACATGATTTATACATCACATTGCCTCTCAGGGGTTCAGTTATTAAGTAGATGTGGAGTGGCAGTTATTATTGATTGATCAGGAATGCCCAAATTAGTATTTAGCGACACTGAATGTTCCGTGCAACACTGCTGGTGTCAGTGAAGGTTACTGGAGAGCAAGTGGGGTGCCTGGTGCCGTTGGTGGCAATTCTGAAGTGCGTACAGCCAGTACTACCAGGCCTGCTGGCTTCATTGTGTCCGGTTGCCGCATCCGACTCTTTTATGTTCTTGGTATGGAGCCCTGCGTGAGGTCTTGATCAGATTGTGACGTACAGCAGTATACTTGCATGTTGCCACATTTCGGCGCTTTTCGTAGAAGTTTTTATCAGTCGCGTTATTTGGTCCACATAGTGCGGCACGTTAATTGAAGGCCGGCTTCTGTTTCCTTATGATGAGCCCGTAGACAGGCCTCACAATGCGAGCGAATTGGTCACCTTCGGTGTCTGCCGACCTCAGATTTTTTGGTTCTGACAGTAACGACTGGGCTATCAATGCATTTTACCGTCTTGAATTTTTCTGAATAAAATTTAAAAGCAAATTTTCCTACCTCGTATTACAAACTCAGTCGTCGTTGTTGCTTAGTTAGTGCTTTTGAGGGAAGTAAGCTTTTAAGTCTCCGTTCTTCTGGGATGTGGCGCCACGTCATTTGCGTTTTGCGACCACCACCACGCTGTGCCGAAACGTCGTGTAGCAGTCGCCCATTGACGCAGCGTCATATACGAGAAGAACGGAGACCGCAATTACGCTGCTGCGAAACCCTAACAACTCGCAAATAAACACTGTCTGTTCCAAGAATCATATATGAAACTCATAAATAGAGTTGTGTTGGTAAAAGTCATGGTTCTGTTGGTGAGTGGTACATGTGTTAACCACGCTTTAACCCTTTAAAGACGTAACGTATCTGTTTTATATAAGGACTCAGTACGTACCGCGCAGTAAACACTCTCCACTTCGGTTATAAAAACCAGTGTCTTAATGTTTTATAAGACAAAAGTTGCTGTTTGTTCTGAGATCCGTACAAAACACATAAACGCAATGTGGGCACCACGTAGAATTTTTTAATGTTAAACCTGGTGGTACGTAAAGTTACCGCTAGGCTTTAAAAGTTAAAGGGTTGAATGACGTAGGTAATTACGTTACTAGCACTACATATGAAATGGTCTGTAAATGTGGGTCTGTTGTACAGAGGGAACACAAGCTAAACATTCGCACTGAACGTACAGAACTGACGCAGGTCATGGAAATGAGCAAGTTCCTGCGTCCGTCTAAACAGCGAATGTTACTTGTTTGACTGCCTGAATACCAAAATGCATCTAAATTGCACGTGCGCGCGCACGCACGCACACACACACAGTGAAGCCCTAATATAGCGCTGCTGTTTTTTTTCACACCAATTTGTGGTGGTAAATCGCCGTACCACATGATATGAAGTTTCTGTTAACCGATTTCCATGGTCGCTAAGTGAGGGGGCGCTATGTCGGGGTTTGAGTGTGTGTGCATACGTAACAGTTGAGTCCCTGCCTCACAGAGAACACAGTTTTTGCGCATTATAAAGATGAATTCTGTTTAGGGCAGCGATCACTTTTTATGGTGAGAATCATAAGAAGCACACACATACTGTGTGATCAGA
The DNA here is from genome assembly GCA_013340265.1 of Coptotermes formosanus. Classification (NCBI taxonomy): domain Eukaryota; kingdom Metazoa; phylum Arthropoda; class Insecta; order Blattodea; family Rhinotermitidae; genus Coptotermes; species Coptotermes formosanus. Next base: position 118,888 of record BLKM01009860.1, on the reverse strand, counting down.
ATGCAGATGTAGTTTAGCCCGGTTATAACGACATCGGTTTATACGACACCTCGTTCATAGCGTTAGATGTTCTGTGCAGCCAATTAATTCCTCACTGTTAACCATAGCATTACACGTTTCGTTCATAACGACACAAAATATTCGGTCCCTTTCAGAACATTGTAGCCGAGGTCGACTTCTTTTAATAGTTAAATTAGGCGGTATACATAGTAACCACTGGACTTAAAGGGTTAAGGATTCTGTTATTATTCGCCTTTGGCCGAACAGTTTTCACTACTATATTAAGTTTGGCTGTTCCATATGCAAGTGCAGTAACTGGGCCGATCGGGCGATATCGGATGTGTCGACCCTCGGGCAGTCCAGTGTCCTCTACTGTGACACGTATAGTGGGAATATGGATAGCAGAAACTGCCCTTCTTCGCTCCAGGTTAAGCATAATAAATACTGATACTCATCTGATAGAAATGCAAAACATTATGCATTCATGGAAGCAGCCCGCGTCGTGTTCATTTGAATTGTTGTTTCCCATGGTGATAAATCTGCCTATTCGGCGAACCAAATGATCATCAGCACAGTCGGACATCCAGCGGTAGTCCAGGTCTCTGGAGCGGACACTTGTTGTTTTAACGTCGGCGGATCAGTTGGAAAATAATCTAAAAGCCTTGTATGTATGCATAAGAAGTAAACTGCACCGTGCCTTTAGTTGTTATATACCCCGTGTTTTCGTCTCCTGTAGTCTTGTAAACTGTTCACAACTATTATAGCGCCTGCCGAAGTTTCAACAGAGGAATTTGATTGGTTCCCATCTCTAGGTACATATTCCACAGACGAACATTTGATAGTTCCCATCTGTGGCTGCGCATTCCACGATGATAATATGATAGTTCCCATCTGTAGGTACGTATTCCACAGACGATCATTTGATAGTTCTTATCTGTAGGTACATATTCCACACATGATCATTTGATAGTTCCCATGCCTAGGTACATATTCCACAGATGATCATTTGATAGTTCCCATGTCTAGGTACATATTCCACAGATGATCATTTGATAGTTCCCATGTCTAGGTACATATTCCACAGATGATCATTTGATCGTTCCCATGCCTAGGTACATATTCCACAGATGATCATTTGATAGTTTCCATGTCTAGGTACATATTCCACAGATGATCATTTGATAGTTCCCATGTCTAGGTACATATTCCACAGATGATCATTTGATAGTTCCCATGTCTACGTACATATTCCACAGATGACCATTTTGTTGATCCACTGTTGTGCATTTACTGCAATCAAAGGACACTTGAAATTACGACGTCACTGTATATGCATACAAGTGACTTTCTTCCTCGAAGTTCGAGACAGTAATACCAAATAAACCGTCAGTAACGGTCACTTCTGTGTGTCACTGCCATCATGTGCCCCCATTCTTTACTGCTAATAACTCCAGTTACTACGGTACGATAGAATGGTACACGTTAGTTGAACGAACAGTAAGAAACGCTAAATTATAGCACATGTATTTGCCAAACCGAGGCCTTTCAAAAAAGCACAAATAGAACTATTTCCTTTTTATTTCTTGTGTTCATTCAATTATTCGTTTGATATTTAACCCTGTTTTGACCCGCTTTAAACATCTGCCAGAGCCAGTCAATTCAAATAAGCTTCAGCTCGAGTTATTCCTTTTATAAATCTTTGTTTTGCCCTTTTAGTCCTTGACGGTGAGTAATATTCTGTTTCCTTTCAAATGAGGTACAATCTTAACGTATTCCATGTGTCCGAGCAGGATTCCATGGATCGATTTTGATTATCTTTGGCGCAGCGTATCTCATAATCACCATAAGACGACTGCCAAAGTTTCAAGCCCCTATCTTTTATTATGAGTCATGGCTTCCACACACAGACACCTGGTATTATACTTTATACATGAATCTAGGTACGTCATTGCAAAATCTTCCGCACCCGTCCACACCGGCCCTGGGAGCCCACCCAGCCTACAATGGGCACCGGGTCATTGTCAGAGGTAAAGTGGCTTAGGCGTGGCGTTAACCACCCACCCTCCTAGCGCCGAAGTTAAAGAAAGAGCAAACCTATACCTCTACTTACCATCTAGACCTTCATGGTTTGTTACAGGGAAAAGTTTACTTTCATACGTTACTGCGTTTTCGAAGTGCTGAGAGGAATTTTGAGCCTCGAAACCAGATAAACGATTAACTTAACCTTTTAAAGCCTAGCGGTAACTTTACATACAACCAGGTTTAACATTAAAAAATTCTACATGGTGCCCACATTGCGTTTATGTGTTTTGTACGGATCTCAGAACAAACAGCAACTTTTGCCTTATAAACCATTAAGAGATTGGTTTTTATAACCGAAATGGAGAGTGTTTACAGCGCGGTACGCACTGACTCCTTATATAAAACAGATACGCTTCGTCTTTAAAGGGTTAATGATACAGAGTCGTTTCCATGCGGTTTATTTTACGACGCTTTCAGTAACTGAGACTCTTTTTAACGTATGTGGTAAGATGATCGGTGAATGATAGATTGGCAAGGATTTGGAAGGAAGCAATGGTCGTGTATTCGAGGTTCTGTCATGGCATTTATGCGTTTCGACTGAGGAAAACCACTGAATGACTCAGTTGGTGTTGCGGCCGTGATTCGAGCCGCATACCTCCTGAATACAGGCCTAGATCGTTGCGTCTATACCAGTCTGCCCGGCCAGTTCGTTTTGAGAATTTCCATCTGAAAATATTCACGCGAACAGTCGTAACTATCGAAATTACTTCGCTGTCTCTTCTTCAGCCGAACGCACGATGGGCCATCCGACAGACCCGAGCCACGTGGTTGAAATTACTTAAAACCTGACGTTTAATCAGCCCTTATACATCGTACAGTAAAAGTTGCTCTATGGGGCACCACCGGGATCAAAGGTTTGCCGGGTATTGCATTTTCCCGGGTAGACTATTGGAACGTGATAACTGATGTGTATCGTAGTATACCCAGCAACCCCATGGGCAGATGTTACCATTTAATTTGTCACGTGATCTCTTCTTCTGTTTTCCTTGCCACATTTTCCCTTCCCTTTTTATAATTACGTAATGTGGTGTATACATAATCTAAAAATGTAATCAAGACAACAATATGTCACGTTTTTAAAACTTAGTGGTTACTTTATGTCCTACCAGGTAAACATTCGAAAGTTTAATGTTCTGCCCGTAGAGTGAATTTATGTGTTTTATATGGATCTCAGAACAAACAAACAATTTCCGTACACAGCATTAACTCGGTTTTTATAACAGGGACGGAGTGTTTACTGCGCGGTATGGACTGATTCTTTAACCATGACTCAGGTTACTCTTAAGGTTCTAAAGGGTTAATCATTATATTTACAGCACTAGTGTCGGTTGGTGGAATAATGAAATAACGTATAATGGTCGTCTTGTAGGTTCCGGATTAATAGAGCTTTCCGGATCATCCAGTGCCGGATATCGCAGCATGCAGTGTATTTAGTTACTGTAGCGAGAATGGATTATTGTCTGCATGCATTTCAAACAATTTAGCAAAATCGCGCGGGCCGCGAAGGCTTTGTTTCAAAATGAGACACTTTATTCCCACGCTAATTACCGGAAGAACATTCATGACTGCCTATTACTGCATGTCGCTGTGCCGTGCGTTTCACTGTTTTGTATTCTTGAAGTCCGGGGTGCAAATATCGTTGCCAAGACAAGCTGTTCTGATTGTTTTTCGCAGTTTCCCTCAGTAACTCCCGGAAAAATCACTATAGTGTTCCTGCCCCATATTATGCCATGACCGTTCCTCCCACATCGTGTCCAACCCATTATTTATTTCTGGTCTAAGTACTCGACGCTGTATAGTTTGAGATATTGAACGCATCACTAAACTAAGTCACGAAAAAATGCAGTACATCTTCTGCGAAATTTAGTTTTTCTACGTGAGTGTGTCCTTTAAATTTTTACGGAATGCGCTAATTTTATATGTATATATTTAGATATTCCACTGCTTTTTTGGTACAAATGAATTCGTAGTCCTTACCTCTTCTATCTACTCACAGTAGGTGTCGTGGTTGTTTTAGTTTCACGTGATCACACTCAGTCACACACCACAGTCAGTAGGACTCCTCTGGACGAGGGATCGGCCCGTCGCAGAGACCTCTACCTGACAACACAAACACTCACAAGAGACAAACATCCATGCCCCCAGTGGGATTCGAACCCACAATCCCAGCAAGCGCTCGGCCTCAGGCCTGCGCCTTAGACCGCGCGGCCACTGTGACCGGCTTGATACAAATGAATACATCTAAAATCCAGTTTTTACAGCTATTACATTAATAATAATGATGCAGTCACAGTTCATATCAGACAATAAATATTACTTGATGTTGTCATTATTAATAGCTGTGAAAATGGGATATTAAACTTTATTCAGACTTTGAAAATTCAGATAGTGAAGTGTATGAGTTTTGGGAGCGTCCTGTGCAGGCTATCCTCGTAGTCAGAACAGCAGTGTTCGGAAAGTGCATGTGCACTTCTCAGCTTCTTCGTTACGAGTGTTTACTCTGAACCGCTGTCCGCAAACCACAGCATGTGTGTCATACTGAAAGCGCCGCAAACTTCTGCAACACAGCGCGACACACATGTAATGCTTGCGGTCTAACAAACTACTTCCGTTTCATGTGTCAATAGAAAATGACAGAACGTTGGGTGATGGCGTTCTACTTTGTTTTACTCGACGCATATCATAGTTTTTGTAACCTCTACTGCAGGTCTGTTTTGATTGTTATTTAACTTTAACTTATTTAACTTTTATCTTCGGTAGGTTGTCGTCGGGTGACGGTGTTTTGAATGGCAGGATCAGTAGTGAACTGGGAAGGATGTGGAAGGAAGCGCTTGTGTAGGCCTGCTGCTTTGAGGCTCTGTCCTGGCATTTACCTAGAGGTCTCCATCCAGACATTAATACGGGGGTCCTTCCTGATAAGAAAGGGGATTCGGCCGTGACCTCTTGTGTCTTTCAGTTAACGGATGAGTTTTACCATCCGCTACCGAGGTACTTCGTTCGTTCGTTCTTTCTTTCTTTCTTTCTTTCTTTCTTTCTTTCTTTCTTTCTTTCTTTCTTTCTTTCTTTCTTTCTTTATCTGACATCCTTATACCTACTCATTGTAGGTGTAGAGGGTTGTTTTTGCTCCTGATCACACTCAATAACACACACGCGCGCACCCATTCGGTAGACTCCTCTGGACGAGGCATCGGCCCGTCGCAGAGACCTTTGACAACACACAACACTCACAAGAGGGAGAGACATACATGCCTCGGAGGGACTCGAACGCGCAATCCCATCAAGCGAGCGGCCGCAGACCCACGCCTTACACAGCGCGGCCACCGTGATCACCTTAGTTGTCTCTTGAAGAACATCTGTTTGTTCGGGAAGCGGAAATCGTGAAGAACAGAGGTTCTGAAGGAGGGGAACGCGTGCCTACAGGTCGTAGCTGCAAGCGTACCGCTCGAACATGGCGATATAAACACTCGCAGACGCCCAAAGCTGGTGATGTCGTTCCTGCGTCGCAATTTCCCCCTTAGCTCATCTCAGCCAAGACACGATTTTAGTGTACGTGAAATGTGGTCCATACACTGCCCAATACAGGTCTAGAACGTATTGACAACTTTATTTCATATATCCTGTGTACACAGGATAAGTAGTGTTCAAAATTGAACCTGCGTTGATTATAATATAGTGTAATACAGAGGTAAAGGTCAAGGTTAAGTTCTTCTGCACACCGTGAAACGTACAGAGGGAGCAGAGATATGACTACGCTCATTCTTAACGAAGACACTAGATGGTGTGGTCAGGTTCACTCCCCGGCCGCTTTACCCCCGGAGAAAGAGTCCCCAGTACCCAATCTTCAGCAGGCCGGGTGGGCGCCACAGCCAGCCTGGACGTTTTGATACAAGTCTCTGGCCCCTGCCGGGAATCGAACCCCGGATCGTCCAATCCATAACCTGCTTATTATGCCGACTATGCTACGCTATTCCTGCTTATAGAGTATCGCAAACTGGAAGTAAATCTGCCCGTGTGTTAGGTAAGCACTCATGAAGGCGTGTGGGGAAGTGGAGATACGTCACACGTATTCTTAACCTCGGCACTAGACGGCGAGTGGCCAGCTTCACGCCCTGGCTGTTTTACTCCTGGGGAAATACCGCTCGGTACCCATGGAATAGGCTGCTTCTAGATAATACAGGTACGTGAAGTTTCATTTAACCTTTTAAAGCCTAGCGGTAACTTAACGTACCACCAGGTTTAACATTAAAAAATTCTACGTGATGCCCACATTGCGTTTATGTGTTTTGTACGGATCTCAGAGCAAGCAGCAACTTCTGCCTTATAATACGTTAATAAGAGATTGGTTTTTATAACCGAAGTGGAGAGTGTTTACAGCGCGGTACGCACTGAGTCCTTATATAAAACAGATGCGCTTCGTCTTTAAAGGTTTAAAAGATAAAGCGGTCCTTCAACTGAAAAAAGGCTTGGAATCGTTGGTCAAAGGCATTAAGGTGCCTGAACCGCAAACCAGTGTCCACGAACATGGTTAGGAATCGTTAACACGTCGTGAATGAACATGGGTCAGTCAGCACGGGGCACAACATGTAAACGATTTGTGTCAGCGATAGCTGAGTACGCGGCCGAGACTGGAAGTTGCCACCTTGCGAACACAAGCCTGAAATGTCACTGCGTCAACTCGTCTGCCATCCGTTTCGTGTCGGCCGTAGGATGGCGAAGGAGGGTGGAATGAAGGTTGACGGATCCTAATGCAGACGTGAGAGCAGTGATAGGTGAATGTCACATGAGAGAATGTCCTGGGGTGTCATCTTTACGTAACATCAGGAAGCGATTAGAATGGGCATGATATACGGGCAGCCAGAGTCCTCGCGCTCAACGTTCGTTCTCGGAACGTTGACAGGTTGCTTTGAATCTACTTAGCCGCCAATTGGCGACACTGCAAAAGCAGAATCACACGCAGCCGGATGTTAACGACGACATCAGTACAATGCACAGTATCGGTTCGCGCTTCATAACCGTATTCTTTATAGGCCTATTCTGATTCTTCTGCCTTACGCTTTGTGTCGAGTAGAATATATTAAAGCAGAATAATAAACTGTTACGTGTTACACCTGGGGCATGTAACAGCATATCCGGTAAGGGAGAAACTTATTTAAAATCGATGAACTGAATAGTGATAAAATAATAATAATAACAGCTCCCTTTAACGTAATTCTTATGTGCTTACTGTCTGAACGACAAACGTATACCGAGAAAAGTTGGCTCAAACAATAATATATATTGACAGCAACTCGTAAACAATGTTACAGCAAAATATGCAAAGTTTTACATAAACCCCGACATGTTTCGGTGCAATAGTACACCATCTTCAGGGGGTTTTAACATTATGTACGAGTTGGTGTCAATACATACTATTGTAATATACGCACTGCACGGTGCGGACAATATTAAATGGCTCAAACAGTTCCTACTCGTGAGGTGACAAATTCAAATCCAGGCCAGGATACCAGCTATCCTGACATTTTCGCGGTTTTTGTGTCCCTTCAGGCAAGTAGTACCTCAAATTAGGCTACGAACGTTTTCTTCCAAAATGTCCCCAGATCAGTCACTAAAGGCTTTCACTGATACAAGGACTAGACTCCCACTCTGCTGTGTTGCACTGTTGTCTTCGCCAAGTCCGCGTGGTAGCCGGAAAAAGCCGAGCCACTGCGAGCCAGACCATGTCGCCCATAGGCTGCCGCATCTCAGTTAACACATACAGGACTGGACTCCGGCTGTGCTATACCTTGGCGGTCCGCGTCCATTTCATGAAAGGCCGTGTGAGAACCGGAAAAAGGCGAACGGCTTTGAGGCAGACCATCGCTCATAGACGGCTCACAGACCGTCAGTATACCGCCGTGTTACAGTTTATATATATAGGACTGGACTGCAACTGTACTGTGCTGTGACCTTGAGAAATCACGGTCGAAGCGGACCGTGGCGATCGAGTCCTGGGTCCAATCCTGTTCATGCTAGTCAGCCTTAATCATCCTCTCCCAATCGACACTGCATACTGCGAGCTACTGACACTGCCTATCAAGAAGCCACAAATGAGTAGCAGCTGAATAAATAAGTCGTTGTAATTAAAAGTCACTGTAACTGAGGGAGTGTTTAATAAGAGAATGTTGCTCATAGTTCTGTGTGGGACATAGAGTATGTAGGCCTATCTAAATCCTTGAACGAACTTTCAGGAATAAAAGTTCGTATAAACATATGCCCGGAAGTGAGTGGTTTTTGAGTTCAGTTGAAAGATTAAATCAACAATAAAGTGCCTGTATATTTTTTATCTGTTGGGACATTTAAAGGCTCTAGTATATTCAGCTCCAAATGAAAATGAACACACACTTCACCAAATAATTTTTGATCCCTGTTAAAACCATTCGCAACCGCCCCGGTACCTTTGAAAGGGTGCGACAGTCCATGCTCAGATGTTTCGTGCATGCACTGAAAGAGGTAGAGGATATTTTAAACATATGTTGTGAATTGTGACTTCATAAACAATAATAAATCAACAGTTACTTAATTGGGAACGTGTATTGTAATTGCACAAGCATTATGTCAGTTGTAAGGAAAATATTACATAGTTAAGGTATTTATTGTTAAATGTAATCTTTCAATTTCCGGTTCCGGTGACCGTGTGGTCTAAGGCGTACGCCTGCGGCCGCTTGGTAGCTGGGATCGCGGGTTCGAATCCCGCTGAGGGCATGTACGTTGTGTTTGTTGTGTAGATAGCGGCCTCTGCGATAAGCCGATTACTCTTTTATAGCAGTCCCACCGTGTGTGTATGTCTGTGTGTGCTCTAGAAACCTCAACAGTGAGGCAGCCTATGCCCGAGTTGAGGTGTTGCGCCACAGAAAAGAAACTTTTCAATTAAAATAAGAAACACTTCCGGACATATGTTTATATGAACTTTTTCCTTTGTTCTGATGTGAAGAACTCGCTCTTGAAGTTTGTCCATGTATTTTAGATACATTCTGTATATGGAGGTTCACCGCCGTATGGCTTTGATATTGGCGCGTAACAGCAATCTGAACTCCAGCCGCCTTTCAACCTTGTGCCGCGGCACCGCAGCACCTCATGCGGTGTAATATGCTTCAGATCTCACGCCTCACGTGCACTGTCTACGGTTCTTGAGTTCAGGGCCAAATGGCACCATGTGTTGGGACTCTCCAACACATGGTTCCGTTTAACTCTGTACGTCCAAGTTCGAATCCCCACGGCATCACATCTTAAGAGGACCGAATCTTTCACAGTCACCGCTATCTCAGAAGACGGGGAAGTTCCGCGACAAAACTAGGTGAAAAGGAAACATTTCACACCCTGCTGACAGTGTCTCGTGGTTTGAAGTTAATGCGCAGTCGCCAGGTAGTTACCTGTTCCTAAATCAGTGGTTCCCAACCTCAGGTCGCGACCCAAATCAGGTTCGCGGGCGGTCTGACGTAGGGTCGCGAGAGGGGGTTTCATGGAGAACTCGGTAATTGTAAAAAGAAAATGAAAATTTGTATCTAAATTCAAACAGAATGGTCGAGAAAATGTAATTATTGAATCTGTGTTTACTAACCTTTTAAAGCCTAGCGGTAACTTTACATACGACCAGGTTTAACATTAAAAAATTCTACGTGGTGCCCACATTGCGTTTATGTGTTTTGTACGGATCTTAGAACAAACAGCAACTTTTGCCTTATAAAACATTAAGAGATTGGTTTTTATAACCGAAGTGGAGAGTGTTTACAGCGCGGTACGCACTGAGTCCTTATATAAATCACATACGCTTCGTCTTTAAAGGGTTAATTTTAAACATAACGGAGCAGTTACGTTTTAAATAACCAGTGAGCACACTTGTTATCGTACGGTACAACGTGGTTGTACTTAAAGCCCTAGTACTTGTAATGTTCGTTCCAAGTTGCAGTAATATTAATATTTTTTTTAATTAGTGGCAATGTTATGTAGTGTTCGAGAAAAGGCATGACCATTAGTTCATTTATAATAAATTTCACTGACTATTGCCATTTCCATGGTAGGGTCGCTGTCACATACCATTTGCTACTTTAGGTTCACACATAAAAGGTTGGGAACCGCTCTCCTGAACTGTTCACTACACTACTAATTTCTTTGTGTGCGCAGATTTTGGACATACAGTATCATTATTGATAATTTTAATATTGATGATAACTGTAACTGTAAAATATGTATGGGACGTTTCTAACATTATACTGTAGCAGCTTTTAGCCTCAAATGAAAATCAATTGCAGATGAAGGTGCTAAGAAGAATATACGCAAAAGAGAGGCCGAAGAAAACTATACAGCGAGGAGCCCGTAATTTGTATTTTTCGCCAGGTATTATCAAGGAAGATAAAAGGGCGGGGCGTGTAATGTACAGTGGGGAGATAAGAAATGCATGTAGAATTTTAGTCGGAAAGATTGACGAGAAGAAAAAGACCATGTGGGGTACCCAGAAATAGAATTAAGGAGCATACAGGCAGTCCTTAAACGTTGCCTCGAACAGCGTTCGCTTTAACATTAACAGACCTCAGTGACAAAAATTCGAATAACGCTGCCTGGAACCGAATTAACGTTGTTTTATCGGGTGTTTTAAGTAATTCTCATCGCGAAAAATGCATCGTTCAACGTTGTTTTGCCATATATGTTGCTGTTTTCAGGCACGTTGAACGTAGACTTCCTGCATTAAGGTGCACCGTTCAACGTTGTTTTGCTATGTATGTTGCTGTTTTCAGGCACGTTGAACGTAGACTTCCTGCATTAAGGTCTGTATTTGAGAAATATAGTGGAAAGGTGTGATCCGGGTGCATTTGGCTCAGGATAACGGACCGGTGGCTTTTTAACAGTCTACGACGCTGAAGACAACACTCATGGTGCTTCTATCAAACGTCTGGGTGTGCTCTACATACAGTTTCAGTGGTGCGAACATCAGCTACATGAAAAGAACTGTCACTTTACGGGATGTCTTGTATGAAACGTGATAGTGTAGTGATGTCTGTGAAATTGTTTTAACTAGTGCTTTTAAGTGTTCTTCGATCCATCGCGTTCTTAGACTTTAATGACACAGTTTTAACACTTTTACGTGTGGACAGTGATGTAATTTTGAACTTAATTATGATAGCCACTATAATGTTTTCTTTATTTTTTCTGGTATGTCTTGTGTCCCTGATGATGATGATGATGATGATGATGATGATGATGATGATGGGCTGCCCATCGAAACACGCTGGACTCCGCCTAATGAAATTTTAAGTTTCAAATCTTAAATTGAAATAAATTGGTGTGGAGTTGGTTCATATATCAGACACGACACCGAACGTTTGTGTTTCATAAAATGCGGGAATGTCTTCACTAGCTGCAGCGATTTTTTAGCGTCTCAGGGACCGACTTGACAGACGTAACGAGCCTTTTACAGCTTGGCGGTACTTTATGTACCAGAAGGTTTAATATTCAGAAATTCTACATTCCGTCCACAAAGTGTACGCTTTTCGCCTGTATCTCCGAACAAGCAGCGACTTTTGCACATACCGGTTTTTATAACCGATATGTAGTGTGTTTACAGCGCGGTACAAACTGGATCTTTAAATTAAAACAGCTTACGTTTCGTCCTTTAAAAGAGAATCAGAAGTCTGTTGAAGGTGTGTAGGCCTGTTATCAGCCCTGACAGACACATATCCAGACGCGTTCGCAAAATTGTTTTGCATGTGTGTCCGTCCTTCTGTCTGTCGGTCTGTCCGTCCTCATGGAACTCGGCTTCCACTGGATTTTCATGAAATTTGGTATCTGAATGTTCTACGAAAATCTGTCGAGAAAATTCAAGTTGATTAAAATCTGACAAGAATAACGGGCACTTTGCATGAAGATCTATGTACATTTATGATATCTCTCTCAATTCTTTTTAAAATGAGAAATGTGTCAGGCAAAAGTAGAGAAAATCAGAACACACGCTTTATGCTCAATAACTTTTTTCCAAAACTTGTGCCATTTATGAGATAATGGTAGAGCCAGACAGGCCACTGGTGACAATATAATGCGGCCCATGTGCTGTGCATCCTGGATAACTAAGGCTACAGACACACACTCAGAATATGTAACACTTATTGCTTTTACACGGCAACAGTGGTTACGCCATCGCGCCTCATTGTTACGTTATACGTACGTGGCCCGTCCTGTATATTGTAAAGTCCCCGTGGTATGGACCCTCATTTGGTTTCCGACTATTTACCGTTGAGGCCCAACTTCTATCTCAAAAATGATCCATTTGGTTAAGTCCGGTGGACGGTATGATACGGAGTTCACGTGATCCATATGCTGCTACTGTCATTGCATGTAAATTGCACCCTCGGTGCTGAGTGCGCGAGGTACTTTGCACCGGGATGCAATGTCACACAGTTCAACTGTTTGAAGCCCGAGTTGTCTATATCACTGATATGCAACACGCGGCCCACCGAGAGTATTCGGAGACATTTAACTTACGCACCCCCATCAGAACGAATGAAAACTTTTTGAAATTGATTTTGATGAATGTAAATATGTTTATGTTGTAACGGGATTCTTGCATATTGCGGGGGTAAACATAGTACGTTCGAAACTTTAAGTGGGAGAACGGAGAAAAATACGGAGTGCTAAGCTCCATCACCCGCCTTACCATTTCGGTTTTTAAGCACGTTCTCGTAATAATTAGTTCATGTGTATTTCAATCATGCTTTTAAGAATGGGATTCCATGTATTTCGCAAAAAAATACCAGTGACAAAGGAACAGGGCAAGCTGTTCATTGACGTTCTTCCATTCTTCAAATGTAATGTAAGTTTTGAAAATTAAATTGTAATTAATTGCTACAGGCATTTTACTAATAATTAATTAACAGTAATTTTTATTTTTTTTAGTAACTTCTTTTTCCCCATGGCGCAACAGTGTCTAGTGGGCCAGAGTATCCTCATTATTGAGGCTTCACCATCACACTCACTTAGACACATCACACTCGGTAGGACTCCTCTGGACGGATGATCAGCCCGATATAGACACCTCTACCTGATAACACACAACACTCACAAGAGACGGACATCTGTGCCCCCGGCGGGATTCGAACCCGCAATCCCAGCAAGCAATCGGCCTCAGATCCACGCCATAGACCGCGCCGCCACCGGGCTTGGCCTTTCAGTAGCTTTGTATAAACTACATTTTCTCTGAAAAAATTAGACATTTATGGTTAACGGTTGGTTGCCGGCCCGCTCAGGGTTTGGAGAGTTTGAAATGGCCTTTTTGCATTAAAATGTTGCAATTAACGTTTAGCCATTAACCTTTTAAAGGCTAGCGGTAACTTTACGTACCACCAGGTTTAACATTAAAAAATTCTACGTGGTGCTCACATTGCGTTTATGCGTTTTGTACGGATCTCAGAACAAACAGCAAATTTTGCCTTATAAAACATTAAGAGACTGGTTTTTATAACCGAAGTGGAGAGTGTTTACAGCGCGGTACGCACTGAGTCCTTATATAAAACAGATACGCTTCGTCTTTAAAGGGTTAACGGTGTCGTATCTTACAAAAGACACCGACTCTCCGAAAGACCAGGCGATTAATGCCGTAGACGGGAAAAAAAAAACAGCTGAAACTAAACGTGTATATACAGAGTCAGTTCATGTTAAAGCAGTCTGTGTAGTAACCACTGTGCTTTTAAGGGCTAAACTTACGTACAGACGGTTTCTGAATTTACCCTGTCTGCTTGGAGGAGTGTGAAATTTGTCCGTGAGCAGTGGTCTAAGTCCTCTTTTCAGTTGCGTTACTTGTCCTTCGTTCTGCACTGGGATCGAAGATGAACTACAACACATACGGCTATAATGGGAAACGTGTCCTGCCGTCCCGGCCTGATTGCACTGCCAGGCACATTGACATAGGTTAACATTAGGATAATTAACGTGAGTGGTAATTAACGGAGTCAACGGATATCTCTTAAAGCAGGCCCAGTCGACCCGCAGATCGCGGGGAACTGTCGCCCGTGACACAGTGTTATGTTACCAGCGGATGTATTTTCATTGAGTAAACGTCTCTTAACTGTTCCCCGGCAAAGCAGCCAAGATAGAACACCAAAGCAATTTTGAAAACTTATGAGCTCTTTGTTTATGGAGACATACTTGATATTGCAGATTAATTTTGTAAAAATGTGCTAAAATAAGCACACCATAGGCTACACTATGAATTGCATTTTTAAATACATTTTGCTGTTATTATCAGTATATTTTTATTGCAATGTATAGAAAAATAAACAGGTAAAATTATACGGATAATTTTACATATACTCATTCACTCGTCATTCTGCATATTGACCTTCGTGTTGCCCGCACGCAGCCCGAATTTTGCTGAAGTTGCCCGTACCACACAAAAGGTCGATCACGTGTGTCTACACGAGTGTGTTCCGACTGTAGGTTTACGTCCCCATATAGCGGGCTGTGTTCTGATGTCCTGTAATGTAAATGTGGCCAGTACGTCAGATTTGAGGTTCTTACGGCGGTAACTAGGATTACATTCTTCTGGTATGTGACGCCGTGTAGGTACCACGTTTCGGAGGAAAATACTACCTCTGCCTGCGGGTTCTGCTGTGAGGCCTGAGGCAGCAGGTTCTTCGGAAACGTGAGTGCCTATGTACCATATAACATGCTCGCTATGGGCTGGACGGTTCGGAGTTCGAACCCCGGCGGCACAAGAGATTTTCTGCACTCTACACCCATCTAGACCGCTCTGGGGCCCACCCGGCCTCCTGTGCAATGGGTACCGGTTCTCTTCGCCGGGGGTAAAGCAGCTGGGGCTTGGCGTTGACCACCCACCCCGATCTGTAGCGGAGGTTAAAGAATAGGGCTATACCTCTACTCAGCCTCTGGGTCTTCATGGCCTGTTGCAGGGTCAGCTTCACCTTCTACCTTTATCGTTGTAATTACTGTGTGTATTTTACTTTGTGTGTTTCTTATAAAAGACTGACTGGAATGACATTGTAAACACGTACACTGACATTGTAAAATCGTATACGTAACAAATAAGGTGTGGTAAATAAGTAGGGGTGGACTCATTTTCGACTTAACGTAAATTTCGGGTTACGTAAAAGTTTCAGGAACGGAACCCTTGCCTAAGCCGGAAACTGTCTTTATTTTAATGTGTTTTGTAGAGGTAATCATTACATGCCTTTACATCTTATTTACAACGACCCAAGACAAAGCAGCTTTATGAATTTATAGCACAATAACACTGAAGAATACTGTCGTGCGGGATGTGACATCGTGTCATCTGGTAGAAATTTGCAGAGGCTGCCAGGGAAGTAGCACAGTCTACAATAATGTTCACTCAGTGTTGAAAGGTGTAGCTTGATTGAACACCTGTTCATAACTTCTGTTTCCAAAGTAAATATCACGAAGTGATAAATGGCCCTGCAAATATCGAGTCATTAAGAGGTACAGGCATTAAGGTTATCTCTTAGTCAGGTACTACCGTTTTGTTTAACATGGCTTTTGAGATAAAATACAGCTGTTTGAATGCACCGAATTAGTGTACGGGTTTGTTTGGAAGAACTGCCACATATTTCAATAATTTCTACATGTGAAAATTCCAGAAACACGTGGAAGTGACGCACTAAAATCCTCAGCTGCATCGAAGTTGGGCTGGCGTGATTGTAATACAGCTGTGACGCAGTCGGTTACGCGAGAGGATTGGGACATTAATTTCGCTGAAACAAGTCTAAAATGAAAGTGACTTCTGTCCATAGCACCTCAGTACTGAGGTATACTAGAAGCTGACATATTCTTAATTTCAACATTAGACAGAAGGGAGACTGTCATCCTCACCCTCCGGTCGCCTTTATCGCGAGGAAAGGGCCTGCTGTACCCATTTGTTGGGAAGACGGCGGGAAAACTGTACCTTTCTGGACGTGTGGTGGCTTGGAGAAAGTGCACATCGCATTCCTGGCCAGTCCCGAGCCCTTGGCGTAATTCTTCCTGTCTCACTGTCTGTCTGTCTCCTTCCCCACAGCCTACGAAGTACCGGTTAATAAGTTGTCATCTGTGCGGATGTGTTACGGATGCCAGCCGTTCACGTCTCCTGTTGTTCAGAACATTGTCTCGCGTCGCTGCTGACAAAGCAGAATTACTGCCCATATCCTGTGTGTCGTATCGCTTACTTGGCGGCACTGTCTTAACTCGAGAGCCGGGGTAGCCTGCTCGGTTGGAGCCTAGTCACGACACTCACCGCGTATCGTCCGGCATGTCCAAACGGCGTTGGACGATACGGGGTTCGATTCCCGGCAGGTGGAGCCTTTTCTTCAACGTGCCTAGACCGGCTCTTGAGGTCCACCCCGTATCCTGTTCAGTGCGTACCAGGGTTACTTCCGAGAGGGTAAAGTGGCCTTCATCTAGTGCCAAGGTTAAGAATGGTGGTGCTTCACATATGCTCCTCTTTTATGCCTCCATGGCATGCACTTGGACTTTACCTTTACTGTGCTAACCAAAGGAGGGAAAAAGTTTTATTTCAGGGTGGTCAGAATTTTGGGTCTTGAAGTAAAGCGGAGTCAGTTTGTTTTATCGATAAAAAGTTGTGTTGGACTGAATTTATCCAAAAACACAAAGATTAAGGTACAGAACTGTAGTTTTACATTTTGTTTTGTATGGGTGTGAAACTTGGTTTCTCACACTGAGGGAGGAACAAAGACCGAGGGTGTTCGAGAATAGGGTGCTGAGGAGGATATTTAGGCCTAAGAGGGACGAAGCGACAGGAGAGTGGAGAAGACTACATAACGAGGAACTTAATGACCTGTACTCATCACCAAATATTATTCGGGTAATCAAATCAAGAACGAGATGGGCGGGGCATGTAGCACGTATGGGGAAAAGAGAAGTGCATACAGGATTTTGGTGGGGAGACGTGAGGGAAGGCGACCACTTGGGAGACCCAGGCGTAGATGGGAGGATGCTATTAAAATGGATCTGCAAGAAGTGGGATGGGGGCATGGACTGGATTGAGCTGGCTCAGGATAGGGACAGGTGGCGGGCTCTTGTGAATGCGGTAATGAACCTCCGGGTTCCATAAAATGCGGGGAATTTCTTGACTAGCTGAGAAACTGTTAGCTTCTAAAGAAGGCCTCTGCTCCATGGAGTTAGTTAGTTAGTTAGTTAGTTAGTTAGTTAGTTAGTTAGTTGGACTGAATTAGCATATTGGACATTACTGTATGTGTACACGGAAAGACTACGGTAAGCCTTCGGCCATCGCGGTTTTGACTGCAGGTGGGGAGAAATCGTCTGCGTCCCCGTAACCGCAAGAACTTTGCGCAGCGCGATTGTGACCAACACGCCGTCGTCACTTCTGGCCGCGCGCTGGAAGCGGAATCGCGGAGCTTCGAATATGTTTTGCAGGCTGTGTTGTCGCGAGTTGGTTTGAAAATGATGTGGCCCGCAGGCTATCTTCTGCCATTTCAAGTCTCCGTAACTACACACCAGTCACCGTGGATTGCTACGGTCACTTCCCAGAACCTCTCTACGAATATTCTAGGTATACTATGGTACACCAGTACAAACGCTGAGTACGCGTTTGTATGTATGACCGGTCGCAAGCACAAGGCATGTGCGCATACAGAATGTTGTAAGAGACAGGCGGCAGTTTTACGAGATTTGGTGTTGTCACACCATTGCTGCCGATGAGCGGTTGTTCTGGCATGTGACACTGTCGTTGGGAGTATAATTCCCGACGTTTCGGATGGTTTTTATGTCATTGAAACGTCGGAAACTACACTACTAACACGGAGTCACATCCAGAACTGAATCATCATCAGCAAGTTTGTTGCCTTGGGTGTGAAATGTAAAGAGGACCAGACTCAGTGTCATTGAATTGTGTGTGTGTGTGTGTGTGTGTGTGTTTGGCCTTTCGGCCTGAACTCTGTGCGTTTTCGGAAACTACAGATCACGAAGTAAGGCTTCAGAGCTGGTCTGTCCCGGAAAGCTGTTGCTCGGAGAGTCGAGGAAAATAACAAAAACTATAAATGCACGCTACACACTCAATAGGTCTACTGTGCGCTGTACTGGGGCATAATTCACAGGAGATGGATTTGCCTGCAGACATAGGTATAACTTGGGTGGAGGGGCAAGGGAGGCAACCCCCCACCCCCCTGTCCCCAATATTTCTTCTACCTAAGAATATTTTTCTTTGGCTACTGAGTTCAAGAGGGGCAAATTAAAAATGGAGCGACAGTGGGGGAAAGGAAGGGGTGTATGTATATTAAGGACTGGTTCAAACCAATCTTCGCGGTGATTAATGAGTTGAGAAGAATGTGACCGGAAGCGGTTGCGGCCTGTGTTGAAGGACCGGTAGCCCACAATCTACCCGGAGGGAATGAGAAAAACCCAGAGAAACCCCAAAACATTATTTGTACCGGTCTAGATTCCAATCAGGCACCATCCGAAAAGGTCAACCAGTCTTCTTGAACTGCTTGACCTATGAAGATGGGACAGATAGGTTGTACCGAAACGTCGGTAACTACCAATCTACGCTGCGTAACATCTCAGAAGACGAAGATCTCATTTGTATTAGTAGTTCATTTAACGACGCCGCCTAACTCGGATTATCTAGCGTCGAATATAATGAAGAATTGGAAAGGACTTGTAAGGCATCGGTCGTGGAGTAATTAAGGTATCCCATTATTTGCTGGGAAGGACTGAGGATGTGCACGAACCTTCCCCGTGGTGGTCGTTTTCTTGGCCTAGATTGGAATCGAAAACATACCGGATGCAATTTTCAGCCGGTTTGCTTAGTGATGATATACGACCCTGGAATGCATTTTAATTTCGTAAAACATTTTTTTGCCCATCCCAGTGGCCGCGCGGTCTAAGGCGTAGGTCTGCGGCCGAGCGCTTGCTGGGATCGTGGGTTCGAATCCCACCAGGGGGCATGGATGTTTGTCTCTTGTGAGTGTTTGTGTGTTGTCAGGTAGAGGTCTCTGCGACGGGCCGGTCTCTCGTCCAGAGGATTCCTACCGACTGTGGTGTGTGTCTCCGTGTGATCAAGTGAAAATAAAACCTCGACACCTACTGTGAGTAGGTAGAAGATGTAATGAGAACGAAACGAAACGAAAACATTTTTGTTACTGTAATATCGGGTGCCGCAGGTGAATGAAAAATACGCATGTGTGCCGCGCGTTTATGGTTCCGTTTAGCGCTCAAGAGGTGTGGGTTCCGAACACGCAGACAGCTCTTAGCACTCCAATTGAAGAACTTGGCGACTTTTCAGAGGTCAAGTGAGATGAACTGCTTTGTGTCCTGGCGGTCATGAATTAACTTGGAACGTTCAACGTTAACTACAAACTTGTGCATTAGTTGTGTGCTTGTCGCAGTCTAAGGTACCGGAAATACGGCATTCGGTATATTAATTGGACACTTGCACGCAGAGCTTTTTTTATGAAGGTACCCAACGGTACGGCGTACCGGCACCTTTGTTTTGCGGTGACGCGTTATATGAACATTATACATTCAGACGTCTGAAGAAGCAAACCCTATTTGTTTCTATAACAGAAATATTATCGGCATATCAACATAGGCATATATTTTTTCAGTTCTTTTATTATGAACACAAGGCGGCATTTTCAAATTTGCCTACTATTTAGAGACGAAGCGTATCTGTTTTATATAAGGACTCAGTGCGTACCGCGCTGTCAACACTCTCCACTTCGGTTATGAAAACCAGTCTCTTAATGTTTTATAAGGCAAAAGTTGCTGTTTGTTCTGAGATCCGTACAAAACACATAAACGCACTGTGGGCACCACGTAGAATTTTTTAATGTTAAACCTGATGGTATGTAAAGTTACCGCTAGGCTTTAAAAGGTTAAGGAGTAGTCAGTACCGGCATCTTGTTTTTTGTGAAGGATTAAGTACCGGTACTTTTTTCTTACAAAAGAAGCACTTGTCATAGGTTTGTCTGATAACGAAGCGATGCAGGTGCAGTCAGATATGAACGTAACTTGGGAGGGGGGGAGTGAATGACCGAATGTTCATGTGGCGACATTCATGGTCCCATTGGAGAAGGCAGCAAGACATGTACGATGAACAGTATCACTCACACAGGACGATGTGTTGTCCTACGCGAACTTTGTTACGTGTTATCATAACGTGTGTGGAGTACACATGTTATGAAGATAAATGTCTACCAACGTTGACTGACTGCAGACTATGGAATTTGAAGTATGATAAACATAGCAGATTTTGTGACATCCTGTTTGGCAGTACGACACTTTAAAGTCCATAACGGAGCACTTTTCGGAGAACTGTTAGAACTGTGAAACTAATGTCCAATTTCGTGGGGAATTAGTGTCTTAGCGCGCAGTGAGGCAGGTTCTTGTTGTCCCTGGACAAACAGACGATACAAAATAAACCTACGGAACGGTTGTTTATTATACAGATTTTATTATTAATCAACCAGTTACTGCACTATTTTGCAATCTCCAATATGTTTCGGCCGCAAATTATTCGGTCATCATCAAGGAGGACGACTTTCTTAGGCAACAAGCAGCGTGTGATACATTCGTCAATGTATCAATGTATCATACGCTGCATGTTGTCGAAGAAAAGCGTCCTCTCTGACGATGGCCGAATAATTTGCGACCGAAACATGTTGGAGATCGTAAAATAGTGCATTAATTGGTTGCTTAACCCTTTGAAGACGAAGCGTGTCTGTTTTATATGAGGACTCAGTGCGTACCGCGCTGTAAACACTCTCCACTTCGGTTATAAAAACCAATCTCTTAATGTTTTATAAGGCAAAAGTTGCTGTTTGTTCTGAGATCCGTACAAAACACATAAACGCAATGTGGGCACCACGCAGAATTTTTTAATGTTAAACCTGGTGGTACGTAAAGTTACCGCTAGGCTTTAAAAGGTTAATGATGAAATCTGCATAATAAACAACCGCTCCGTAGGTTTATTTTGTATCGTCTGTTTGTCCAGGGACAACAAGAACACATTTCTCGTCGAAATGCGCAGGTACGGTTTTTGGATCACATTGCGTTGGTGGTGCAAATTGATTTCACCAGATTTCGGAAAGGATTTAATACAATTTTGTGATTGTCATGCCGAGCGATGCACCAAATGCCGCTCGAGACCTAATTTCGGAAACACGAAACACAAGAGATATCAAATTCGACGGGTAATTATTGTATCCGAGTTAAGGAAAAACATTACTTAGAAATACATTGTATTACTGACAATACAACGCACTTTTCATGCCAAAATATAAATAGAAATTCCTTTTCACATGATAGTAACTCATTGTTTTAGGGACCGGAAAGAAACTGCTGGCGAAATGTAAGTACCTCACAACACAGCACGTGTCTTCAAGTGCCTCTGTCGCTGAAGTCTCAATCTCGTTCATTCCTATTGTTTTCTCTGTCTCGTTCTACAAGTCTCAGCCGCTTTCATTCCTGCTGTTTTTCAGTCAGATTCCACAAGTCTCTTGACTCATTCCTATTTTCTCTGTCACTGTCTACAACTTTCAAATTTTGTATGATTAATTTAAAATTTTTAAGATTCGTTTCGAATAAGTTCCACTGCCCCAATATTACCACTGCTGACGAAGGGGTATTATAATTACTGATACATAATTAACCCTTTAAAGACGAAGCGTATCTGTTTTATATAAGGACTCAGTGCCTACCGCGCTGTAAACACTCTCCACTTCGGTTATAAAAACCAGTCTCTTAATGTTTTATAAGGCAAAAGTTGCTGTTTGTTCTGAGATCCACACAAAACACACAAACGCAATGTGGGCACCACGTAGAATTTTTTAATGTTAAATCTGGTCGTATGTAAAGTTACCGCTAGGCTTTAAAACGTTATACAATATAGGTATTGTATATACTGTCGCCCGCAAACATTTTTTTTCTCTTGATTTGGCCCTCGTGCCCAAACGGTGGCGGAGCACTGACGTAGAGTATTATTAGGGTGGACCTGGTTGTGGGGAAAGACAAATTTTATGTGGCGGTAATATAAAAGCGAATTTTGCTGGCTGACTGCCGACAGTTTGGTGTCTCTGATATTTTAGACACAGTCATCGAACCCCTTACGGTTCGGTTCACAGTGAGTCCAGATAAAGGGTTAACTGTTCTTGTGAACCGTGAACTCGTAACGGCATGTACATAACTGAAATATTTGGACTATCGTCGTCTAAAAATAACTTGTTGTTTCAGAATAAGTCAGACATAACTTACTCTGATTCCTTAACTTTCCATATTGGAAAGGACATCACTGTCATCAGGCAAGGTTACAGCTAGGCATGCAAGCCTCATATGTGCTAACAGGACATGAATTTGTCTCCTCCTCCCATTGCGATCTGCATAATAATGAAGACAAAGGGGCGCTATATGATAATGTAGTTACTGGTTTATAATTTCTGTAAGAATGCTGCCTCCTTGTTGAAAGAAAAGACCTTACTACAGAAATTTAATGAACGAAGCGATGTATGGTAATGACAAATGCAACCTTAGCCTGACACATTATATCTGCAGAGATATTTTTACAGTATGTGCCTCGGTCAGTGGACCCAAATAACAGAAAATACATCCACAAGTGTTAATTTTTCCCCTAGGTTGTGTCCAACATAATACCATGTTTTAACAAAATGCAACTTCGCACACGTCCATCCATGCAGTGGCACTTTCAGTGTTTGAGAAGTAGACTTAACCTTTTAAAGCCTAGCGGTAATTTTACGTATCGCCAGGTTTAACATTAAAAAATTCTACGTGGTGCCCACATTGCGTTTATGTGTTTTGTACGGATCTCAGAACAAACAGCAACTTTTGCCTTATAAAACATTAAGAGACTGGTTTTTATAACCGAAGTGGAGTGTTTACAGCGCGGTACGCACTGAGTCCTTATATAAAACAGAGAGGCTTCGTCTTTAAAGGGTTAAACATTGCCGTACTCTCAGTTTGCACCCTTAGTTCCTGGTGGGAGCGTCCTGGCCGTATCAACATTAAAATTTGGGCGAAAGAAGAATAGGCCTACTTTATTTCAAATGCCAGTAAGAAGCCGTTATTTGATGTCTCTTTATCACAAACTTGAAGAAGCGGAGTTCTCTGTGGGGGGACGGGGGAACCAAATTACTCTGCAATAAAATTTGCTCCACTGCTTAGAGCTCGAAGGTGCGTTACCTTGTTCACAAGTGCCCGCCTGTGCACCCTATCTTGAACAAGATAAACCCGGTCAACATCATAGCCCCCCCCCCCCCGACTTTCGCCAAGATCAATTTTAATAACATCTTCCCATCTACGACCAGATGTTCGAAGAGAACTCTGTCGGGTGTTCCGATCAAATTTTTCTACGCATTTTATCTCTGCCAGACGTACAACGTATCTTATCCCATTGTCCCTGACGTGGACAAACAACCCACTAATTTATGGTGAAAAGTACAGTTTTTGAAGCCCCTCATTATGACATTTCTCAAGCCTGCTAGTACTTCCCGTCTTAGATCCAAATATTCTTCGAAGCTCCGTGTTCTGTTTTCTGCTCGTAATATGACACACAAAGTTTCACATCCACACAGAACAGGTAAATACAACAAGTAAACTTGAGAGGCCACATGGCCTCATACATGATAGGACCATCATCATCATCATCATCATCATCATCATCTCCTCCTCCTCCTCCTCCTCATGATCATCACCGTAATTATACTGGCACATTGTCTGTGTGCGAAATTCCTACAGTATTTATGAGGTTTGAATGTTTCACATCACCAGGTTTGACACACGTAATTATTGCCACATTATGAGCACATTTTTGATAATTATGACTGGGTTGGTTGGCTAGTTGGTTGGTTGGTTGGTTGGTTGGTTGGCTGGTTTGTTTGTTTGTTTGTTTGTTTGTTTGTTCTTTGTTGGACAAGTACAAGATTGCACGTGTCACAAGACCGCAGTATTGCGTAGTGACTGGGTACCAAGGTGTACACTATATTGCTATTCTGTTCCCTGCACTGCTCGTAGCATCAAATTTTCTTATGGACAGAAATTGGAATATTTTGTGAAGTAAACCACGTGTGATTATTTATTTATGTTATGATTATTTATTTATGTATGTATTTATTTATGTTTACATAAATAAAGGGTGGGAAATTGATAGTGTTCTACTTTAAAACACATGTAATTCACAGGAGTTGAGACATTGATTGAAGTTGCGTCACTACCTTTTTCACTAGGTATGTGTACGGCTACTTTATTCCGTAGCCGGCAGTTACTAACTGTAGGTGCTTACCTTTTGTTGTAGAATATGTGTTGATTTAAGCGCCCAAACTGTAGTTCACTATTGACGCCTTGTACATCCACCCGCACGGCACAAAGCATGGGCCACTACTGACGCGCGGGCTTCTCAAGTCGCGAGTGCCACCACCACTTGCTACCACTTGCTACTGCTGCGTGCCAGTTGGCGGTCGCCGGCAGTACTTATTTTTCATCCTAGGTTCTGTCGGCTGTTAACACCGCAGTTTCGTGAAGAGTAGACCAAGTCTTTAGGGATTTCGCATTGGATGACTAGACGCTTATGAGATGATGCATAAAGAAATCTGTGTAAGGGGTGCATTTGGCTGGCTGAGGTAGGCTGCAACGGCTGGTGATGTTAGTATGTCGTGAGAATGAGTCCTTATTTGTCTCATTCTTTAATGTAGACCTACTGATAGCCTATTGAAGCCGGAATAGCCCAGTCGGCAACTCGACTAAGTGTTGGGCTGGACGACCGATGAACCTTGTTTCGATTTCTGGCAAGGGTCATTCATTCTGTTTGTCTTACGACAGGTCCACAGCCTCTTTCAGAGCGAATTCTCCAGGGAGTGCGGTCTAGTGCTTCCTCCTTCAGTTTCTAGTATAAGCTCTTTTCCTTAAGCTCATCCAGTAGCTACTTTTACGTCTTCTACCTCGTCTTCCCGTCACTTCCATCCTTCCTTCTATCTTTCCTTCAATAACATGTTTTAGGACGCAGGTGCTACGCAAGATGTGACTAATCCGGTTAACCTTTCTTCTTTTTATTGTATTTAGGATGTTATTCTCCTCCTTGACTCTTTGCAATACTTCATTTCTCACGTAATCGGTCCAACCGATCTTCTGCATACGTCTCCAGCACCACATTTCAAAACTTTTGAGGTGTTTCTGATCTACTTTCCGAAGTGTCCAAGTTTTAGCACTGTACAAAGCTATGCTCCAAGTGTAGCACTTTACTAATTTCTTCCTTAAATTTAAGCCCAGTTTGCTGGTGAAAAGGGTCTTCTTGCTGAATGCTGCTTTTGCCATGGCAGTCTGGCAGGGTTAAGAGATTTTTCTCAGCAGCATCCCTATTGACCCTAGGAATGACCGAGCCTCCTGTCAAGCGGGCACTGGGGCTCATTCCCAGGGGGCAAAGCAGGCAGGCTGTGATGCTGACCACTTATCTGCATCCAACATTCAGGCTTTGAATGCACAGAGTTGCACCTCCACTAGTCCATATGCTTTCATGGCATGGTGCTTTTCTTTACGTGCTGTGCAGGTACAGCAGGTGGGGAAGTCACATAAGAATTTCAGTTGCCTGCTGCTTGTGCTAACTCAAGAAGTGTCACCTGATCGATGCAAAGAATGAAATTGAGCCTGTTAGTTTAAAAAGGTAACAAATTTACTTTAGAGCCACTGGACATGTTTCTCTTGCAACTAACCAATTCAGTTATGATGAACGAGGTGCTCTGTTGGTACTGAATGACACTTTGTCAGCTCCATAGATCAAATAAGGATAGTTATGAATGGTAAGATAGGAAGGATGTGTTAAGGAAATTAGCATGGCTTCTTTCAAGGTAGGTTGCTGTTGCTGTTGTTGCTGTTGCTGTTGTTGTTGTTGTTGTTGTTGTTGTTGTTGTTGTTGTTGTTGTTGTTGTTGTTGTTGTTGTTGTCATTTTCAAGAAGGTGTCACTGATACCATGACACTGACTGCACAGCGTGCCAGATTAAAACATGGGTTTCTTATGAATTAAAGGTGACTGGCCCAGGGATAAAGTACAATATGATGGATATGTATTGGGAGCATGGAAGTATAGTTACACACATTCTTAACCTTGGTACTAGATGTAGATGAGTGGTCAGGCTGCGACTGCTTTGTCCCCAAGGAAAGATCTCATGACATCTGCTGGATAGGTAGGTGGGTGGGCACCAGAGCCAGTCTGGGTTTGGGGGAAAAGAGAAGAATCTCTGCCACTGCCAGTGACCATCCAGGCAAATTTGGGGACGCTTCCTTCCACTTCCTTTCCAGTTCATCAGTTATTAATCATCCTACAATTAGATGATATATTCTGTGTTACTGACAGCATAAGTAAATAAACCATAAATAAATTCGCTAAGAACTTCCGACAGTCTGTTCTTAGTTACAAGGTAATTCACTGAATTTAATGTTATGTATAACATGTGACATGCGACATGCACAGTTTCCTCTGCTCTGCAAGGTGTTAAATGTGTGGTAGTGCCAGTGGAGTATGTTCCTACTGTAAACACTTGGGGCAATTAACGCTGATTTTGTCTTTTTTTTTTACAGCCCTTCATGGGTCCCAGATATCCAGCAGGGCCTCGGCCAGGAGTTAGGATGCCACAGATCGGTAATGAATTTAATGGGGTAAGTAAAAATTCATAGTTGTACTGGCTGTGAATAATAGGAAAGAAATTAAAGGATGGTTCTATATGGAGTTTTTGTTTTAGTTACCAGTAATTTGGAAAATATCCTGCAGTAATCATAATTTTAAAATACCTCCATGACCATGAGTAAAAACACTGTTGCCATACACTCTTGATCGTTTTGAATCAAACTGTGTGGACATACTGTCATGTATGTAGCACTTTTCCAGAATTTGTTTTTTTTGGTAGGGGAACTCGCTCATAATTCTTG
This sequence comes from Coptotermes formosanus, assembly GCA_013340265.1. NCBI lineage: Eukaryota > Metazoa > Arthropoda > Insecta > Blattodea > Rhinotermitidae > Coptotermes > Coptotermes formosanus. The sequence continues at coordinate 91,863 of BLKM01009860.1, read as the reverse complement.
ATATGTATACCACTAAATTTGGCATATAAATAAATTTCATGTGGAAGAGCCTTTTACAAGAACCTGAAAAACAGATGGAGTTTTGACAGTTCTTTTATAATCTAGTACCATTCCTCATTTTGCATGCCTAACCATGGAACTGTATCACTGTGAAATAGAAAAATCACATACACAATATTATGCATTTGCACTTTTTTAAATATCTATTACATTGTACATGAATATAATGTGATACAATTTTCATAATTTTGAATGTTTTGTGGCACTTGAGGCATATGAGAACATCAGGAATGACGACTACAAATAAGTGGCAGTTGGAAAGGTCTTGATGGAGGGACCATATGAGGTTAGATGTACAAATCGATATGAGGAATGTGTAGACACATTTGTGTAGGAGGGCTTGTGGGAGGTTTTAGGAAAATGTCATGAGGCAATCCACTCTTGTGGAAATGTCAGTGAAAGATTGTGTGGAAGAAGACAAAGGCTGTGATGTGTGACAGAGTCTTTTGGATAAGTAATTTCACTGTTTAACCTACAGGGTTTGTAATGCTGGGTAGGAAAGTGCACGAAAGGTGGCTGCCATGCCCACTCTGAAGGTACCATCCTAGCTTTCACCTGGACAGACTGAGTTACATCACAGAAGCTGCATGGTATTCAAGCTGACAGACACCTAAGACTCATAAATGATTTTACTAACATGTTTGGTGCAAGACTTCAGAATAATTCAGAGTTACTGTATTGTGAAATTTCAAGAATGGTTTTTATTTGTGTTGACCACAGAAACAAAAGGTGTCAGCACATTATTCTGTAAGGGTACACAATACAGTTGAACTCAGTTGCAACATCATGAAAGTGACTTGATATTTTGTGTCATTATGAACAAGTGTTGTTCTAACCTAGGAGTGTAATGTTGTGGTTAACAGTGAGCAATTAATTGGTACCACAGAATATGTGATACTAGATATGAGGTTTCACACAAGCAGATGTTGTTATAACAGATTTTGACCATATTTTGTCATTTCTACATCACCAACTTAATTCCTTAATTTTTCTCTTTCAGCCTCCAGGACAACCAATGATACCAAACAGTATGGACCCCACAAGGCAAGGTTAGTACACCAGTTGACTGAACCAGTGATTGAGAATAGTTCTTTGTGGTGCGTCCAAGTGATCAGGCATATCCACTCTTTTATGCTTGAGGATTTAAACTGATGCAGTGTACAAAATTACTGTGTTCCGTTTGGAAGTGTAGGTGATGGACAAAGTCTAGAAACCCAGTAGTACTAAGTGTATTATACCATTGTCAGAATTCTTGAAAATTAATTTACAGATGAAGTGATAGTTCATATAAACCAAGATCTTTGTCTGCTGTTCAGGTAAAAGGATAATTATATGTGCCAAGTAATGTGTAAAGGAGATAAATTCCATGTAAAGTACGAATTAATTAATACTGCTGACTGTTGAAAATCCATAATAATAGTGGCTAAAATATGAACCATGGCTGAACAGACTGGTACATAATACCTGACATATGAACTTACTGACACCCTGCACTTGGCAGTGAAGATTGTGTGTATGTATTCAAATATGTGTAGTGTGGTGCACGTGTGCACGTGTGTGGGAGAGAGAGGGGTGTCTTACTTAATGACAGTGTCACTTGCTAAGATTATATAGCGTCAGTGGTAGATGCATGGTACATGGTTATGGTATTGGTGGTATTATATTGATAGGGGTAAACTGAAGTACTTGGAGCAAGATTTCTTCCAGTACCACTTTTCCCACTACATGTTGTATATGGACTGGCCTGGGATCAAACCCAGGTCTCTGCAGTGACTAAATGCCTGAGCCATGATACAGCCTTGCGTACTTGTACACATGTTTTTGAATGGACTTTACAATGAAGATATTCCGTTGACAGCACTACAGGCGATTCATCTCGTTTTATTAATACATGCCATAATATGGTGGGTTCTTTCCATGGCTATGGCAGCTGTTTCTTGTCCCATCTAAAGGCTCTTTCATGCTTATAGATCTCGGAATGTATCATGCTGTTGCCTCGTGGAGTTCTTCACCTCGGTTTGTGTTGTTGGATGGATGTTCAAAATGTTTTAATTTTTGCAGTTGCAATATCATCTCAATTAAAAGTATGTTGGTGTTAGGGCCTTTATTTCTTCTATGTTGTAGGTGTATTTATTTAGGTGTGTAAGTTAATAGAAAGCTTGAACTTCTGTCATAATGTTTGGTTTGGGACAGTATTTATCCAAAGGTCTGTAAATTCATCATCTGCAGGAATGCCAATAGTTTAATGAAGTTAATTATTCCAGTCATTTGACATTACTGTAAGAGATCTGCAACCATATCACCATTTATCGCTCATTAAATGAATGTGTGTGTGTACAAAAGTCTCTTACATTTTTTGATTTTACTGTTTGTTTCTTTCTCGATGGTTTTATCTTTTAAATATTTCCATTTTCAAGGTCTTGTTTTTAAGACTTTTGTATGTGTAGGTCATTGAGTTTTTTTTTGCAAGAAAGTGACTGTTGTTGTTATCACACATTTTTAAGAAATCTGCTGAGTTTAGCCATTACCATTGAATTAATTATGTTACTGTATGAGTTATCAAGTGATTTTTGGAAATCTTATCTGAATTTAATTTTAGTAAGGTAACGCTTATTTATGTTTGTATTCCATGAAATGTGTACAATCAGTGATTGGTGGATATTTGACAAGGTTTGAAGTACAGAATTTTTCTCACAGGCATTCTGATCTGTAGTCACTTTAGAATATGACCGTTTGGCTCTGTTGGCATAGTGTATTGTTTGAGCTGTTTTTTAAACATATTAAAGACATCTTGTTTGGTGCAGTTTGAGCCACCTCATCTTACTAATGTGGCAGGGATTTTAATTAAGTAATTGAAAATGAGAACATGCTTGTTATTTCCTTTCCTAATCTTGCAATTGCAGGCAGGTGGAAGTTCAGTGATTTGATTGATTAAAATGAATTGATTGTTTCGCTTAATAGAAATAAGATACTTATTAAATGAAAACTGTAAAGTGCTACAGTTTAATTTCCTCACATTGCAGCTAAATCTTAAATCCCATGTAAGCAAACTAGCATGTGCAATCTGTAGCATAAATCCCATAAATTTCCTTTTATTAACCTTTAATTGCAGCTGTGAAAATAGCTGTGAATCTCAGTTGTAGTTATAGGATTCATGAATGTGTTCTATTTAGATTAGCATATAAACACAGTTATTGTATCTTTGATTCTTGAGCTGCAAGTCATTGCGGAACTGAATGTCTGTTTTTAGAGTTCCCTTGGTAATGTAAAAAATCTTTCATCATCTTCAGAATTATAGTTACTTTGTGGTTTGTGAAAGATTTCTGAACTGGGGCATTGCAGGCCAAACAGAAACAAATGTTTCCGTAATTCAGTTTTATTTATTATATACGTAGTTGTGTATGAGGTCAGCAGTGTTTGCCAGCAATAATGCATTTAAAATTTTCCAATTGGATTCTCATTTTTGAAATGTTGCACACACCTATTCCAGCTTATTCCCAGTGAATGTTCAGTTCTACTCCCTCCCCTGATGTTGGACATGGAGCTGTTGAAAATATTCAGTAGTTTTCTATGTTTCAGGGTGTGTTTAATCAAGCAATCTGCTTGCACATTTTAGCATAAAAGTTTATGTTTATAGTAGTACAATTCCTCAAAACTGTCCTGTTATTTTGTAGTTTTATTGTTCCTTGACAAATAAGAATTATGGGTAATATTATTCAGAAGTAACTTCACACACATATTACTAGCTTGTAATAGTGCAAAATTGGAATGAAGTATATTTATTTTAAAAGGCATAATTGTTACAAGTAACAGTACTTTGGATTGTGAAATGTTGTGGTGTTTAAGGTTAAGTATATGATAAACATTTGGGTGTCATTCATATGATCTTTGTATTAGAATTGTGGTTAGCCAGTGAGTGGTAATGAAAGTTGGTATCATACACTGATTACTTCTTGTTTTTTTTCTATCTTCCCCAGGTGAAGGCGGAGAGTTTGTAGGTTGGCAAGGTAGGCAAAGCCCAACAGTTTCTACATCTCTCTCCTTGCCATGGGGCTGGGCTCACCAGTTGGGTTTCTCTCTGTCTGTTGTGTCTTGTGTCACTGTCCTTTGTCTTGCCTTGGTCCTGTGTGTCTGGAAGCCACTTGTGCTTAGTTGCTAGAGGAGTCTGTGGTTGTACATGTATTTTGTGTGAAGTTTGGTGTTAAAAATTGCACGCAGAAGACTTAATTATTTTTTTAGTGAAAACGACTGACAGATAGTGTTTTCACCATATTCTAGCAATCTGGCTTTTGTGACTGCAAATTTATATTTTTATGTGTAGAGAGCTGCCAAGATATGTTGTTGCAAAATTTGTTAATTAAAATTACAGAAATGGCTGTTCTTGCAGTCCAAAGGATTTGAATATTGAAGCCTCCTTGTCTATTGAAATAAGCACCAGTCAAATTGAGTGGTAGTTTTAACCCTTTAGTAGTTGAAGCAGTTTCAGCTAGATAGGAAGAAACTGACTGTTATGTATATTTTTGTTCTGGACATGCCAACATGTGAAATAATGGTTTTGCTTCTGACTTACTGAATAAACTCGCATATTGTGTCAATTTGTAGGTAAGTTTGATATAGTTAATTTGAACTGGAAGTAAGTATCATCTTATGATGGTGCTGTGAGTTTTTACATTACGTTTTTTAATGTGTTTGTTCCTCCAAAATATCAGAACAAACACAGTACACTGCGTGGAATAAAATGAAAGAACACCATTATGTGAGGAATACTTGTCATGAAAACCTGAACCCTGATACAAGCACTGGCAAATTGTGATACTGTAATAGTACACTGACTACATGGGTCATTGCTTTGCTTCAGGATTGAATTCATACCTTACCAGGGACTATCTAGCTGTAGTAATGTGCTATGCATTTGTGCCATCCATGAGTTATGTTGTAGTCAGTGTGGCAAAATTCTCAAAGTAATGATACTGACAAATGATAGAATACTTTTGAGCACCACTATGGTATGTGAGCTGTTTTTTATGTTTATTGTAGCAATATGACATGTTCACTGTAAGAGTAGATGGGTTTGTGAGAAAAGTAACCTAAGGTGTCACTGTGACCACAGTTTTTGGGCAGTGACCAGAGGGAATTTGAATTCATGTTTGTTGTTGTGCCAGGTATATAATGTGCTGGGTAACTCAAAGAGTTCTGTCTGACCGTCATTAGTATGCATAATTAGTTCTCCAAATGAGGATGAGACAAAATTAGATTCAAATTTAAAGAATGAATGTAAAATCTAATTTTTTCTTGGCTGCGACATGTATGCAATTCCGTAATGAAATCACTCTGTTAAATCTGGGATGCATGGACGCCTTAGTGACCATGTCTCAGAGAGGAAGGTCATCACAGATAAAGTCTGAAGGTGACTGGCTAGAGAATTTCCAAGGCCCAAATGGCTAGAGAATTTCCAAGGCCCAAAATCTCCAAAGTAGTACTCATACTGAATGATAGCTCAAGTGGATTCCTAATTTGACTGGCTGAGTGGGTGATGGCTTTCTATTTTTCCACTTGCTTGTTGGCTTTATTTTTATTTATGAATATCTTGGATTTTATATTGATGCCTAACCTTTCTTCATATTAAGACGTGCAAGTGCTTTTTATTTTTATTTGTTGCACACAATGTGAAACTGCAGTGAAACTGACATCACAGGAGAAGGCATGCTTGTGCTTATTAACTGCAAACTTGCTGGTTTTATAAAAGAAAGAGCTGTTTTTGTGTGGGTATTTCCATGGTAATTTACAGATTCAAATAATGGGAAACTGAGTCTTGGTTTTGAAGTGTTAATAGGGGGCACACTTTATTTAAAGTGCCTTACATGAACGATTGGGTCAGGAGACACATGTTTTGTTTTTAGCATGGAAATGGTTACTGTTTAACTAGCAGCTGTCACATGCACACATGTAGAAATATATTTAAATTAATTGCTGTTCATTCATGATCAGTGATGTGTTGTTAAAATGCAATTTATTTGTATTAGGTACTGAAAAGTAATTAAGTTGACTGCAAGAAGTTCTAAGCAGAATTAAAAGACTTAGTTTACAACATTTATACTGTCTAATACAAGCTTAGAATTTGTGAATATTTTGTGTAGTCAGTAAACACACATTTCTGTGGCCTGTGTCTGTCATAGTGTAACCTTAAAAGTGGTTTACTTATTTGACCCCATTATTGCACCTTAATATCATGCAGTGCGTCTTCCTGTTGCACTCTTAGCAGGATACTGGCAGCATTTTATGTCTTCTGTGGATTAATGAATGAGAGGGGGCTGCCTGTAGGCACATGTAACATTTTAATGATAAATACACATATGCACACATAAGCTGCATTCAGCAATTGCATTTAGGATTATTAGGTTAGTTACATGATGTTGCTGAGGTTAATCCGCACATACAGTATGTATGATTAAAACAAGGAACACAGATTGTAACTGTATTCATATTGTGCCATGAACTGATTATTAATATAGCCACTGTGGAGGGACGGGGTTATTTAATGATGCTGTAAATTGCTAAGATGTATCGGTGGCGGATGAATGAAATATGAGAATGAAGTGATGCGGCACGATGCTGACAAGGGAAAACCAAAGCAACTAGAGAAAGATCAGTCCCATTGCTACCTCATCCACCACAAAACATTGTCTGATGTCGGTGGCAAGTGTGTTCGCAACAGTGTTTGGCTGTAAAGTGAAGCAACCAGCACAACAGGCAGTCATGTAACTGGCACTGCTCACCAAACTTTGAACATGACTGCATCTGTGAGTGGGCTGCCACAGGCTAACAGACTGACTTATATATTGTAGTCTGTCAAGCCCCTGAAAGCTACCTTCATTATGTTAGGGACTTATCTCTTCTACAGTCTGTACAGGCAAATTAATATGTATCCAGTTTTAAAGCGCACCCTTCCGTGTATTGATTATAACAAACACTCAGTGCAACCACTTACTGGAAGTTTTAAATTAACAATCTTTAATTGCGCATGTCAGAGTAATATTTAGTTCATACTGTACATTTCTCTGTTATGATATTGTGTAGACTTGTTTGTTGTAACCAGCATTATTTTGGAACATAACTGTCTGCATGGAGCATTGTTTCTCTTACATGTTTGTATGAACGTACTAGACTACACAGTGTCATGACCCAGTAGACCACAGTATCAATCTTAATGACCGTGGAATCCCCAGCATTATAATCCTCAGTTTTTCAGCAGTATGTTCCTCAGCACTGTATAGCCCATAGTTGTACACAGACTTCATATACAGTCTTTTCTTCAGATTGCGTTCAACTCCTTATTGACAGAGTTTGTCATGAATTAAGTATTTTTTTGGTGTTCCTTTGCAGACCTATAAGGGCTTATTATTTTTATAACCTTATGAAATCACATACTAAAATATTAAAAGGAGGCAGTTAACCATTACAGAAGGAAGTCATTTTGTGACAGTGGTGACAGACAGTTTCCTGAAGTGTCTCAGTGAACCAGTGGTACAGTTTCATCAGGATTTTGTGATTTGTTTCAGGACCTCCAGGGATGAGTCCAATGAACCCTCGAATGAACCCGCCAAGAGGTCCTGCCATGGGTCCAATGGGCCCAGGCTCTTATGGACCAGGCATGCGGGGACCACCACCTAATAGTACCCTGGGTCCTGGAGGCCCAGGGGGACCTGGACCCGGTGGACCTGGAGGGCCAGGAATGCCACCCATGTCAATGACTGGGCCTGGGGGCAGGCCGCAGTGGCAACCTAACACATCGACAGTATGTATTATTGTCATACAGACAGAGTTGCACTGGATTGTAATTCTGGTGACTGGAAGGAAGAAAGGTGGTGGCAGTTACATTTTACCATGAACTGAAAATGGCACAAACTCCCTGAAGTTGTGTACTGTATGCACCACATACTTTAACTTGTAAAAAAAAACTGAGTGTTCACGTGGAATGCATTTTGGGGTTTTGCATGGTTGTCTGGAAAAATGGTTATTATTTCCTCAAACAACATTGACCCATTGGCCTTTGTAATGGATATGTCTTCTGGGAGGTACAGACCAAATTGTGTAGTATTACATAGATCAATTCCAGGCCCAAGGGATATTGGGAACATGTTACACACATGTATACGTCTTTGAAAATTTTTAAATATTTTCAGGAACCTGGGCAAGAATGTGTATTCTATGAAGTTTCTATACAGAATTTTACCACGTTGTTCATAGGTTCATCCATCAAATTACCATTTCAGCTCCTTTGCGTTTTTGTAAATTACCTTTTTTCTGATTTTTTATGTATACACTTGATTTGAACTTGAGTTGGTGACCTGCTTCTTTGCAAGATGGAATCCTCTGTGTTCTAGTTCATATGAAAGCATAATATGTGAATACTGCAGTGTGTGCCATCTCTTGGCAGGCAGTAAAACCATTTACTACTTGCAGCCCTTGAATGACAGCTATGCATTTCTGCCTTGGACAGAGCAGAGTAATGCAGATGTGCTTCAGAATTCTGCATCTCTGATGGGAGGATAAGCTGTTGGTTTAAAAACTTATTGGAACCTGTCACATTTGTCTTACTTGCAGTTTGTTTCAATCTTTAGCCATATTTACTGTTTTTCCCGTATTTGCCGATTTCATCTGTTTTACACTTATTACAGACTTTTCATCATTATCTTTTGTTAATGAGGGATGTACCTGCTGTCACTAAAATTAAATTTAAGCATTATACTTTAAGTATCATGAAGTTGGGATAGCTCATTTGCATATTTATTAGGCTGTTGGCTGTGTGACTGAGGAATAGTGGGTTCAATTTGCTGCAGGGGCAAGAGACTTTTCTCTTTTCTAAAGTGTCTTGACTGGCTGTGTGGTCCACCCAGCCTTCTGTTAACTGGGAACCATGGGCTTCTTCTCGAGCAGTAAAGTGGCTGACTACTGACATCCGTCTACTTCTGGCTGTGTGAATATGTACCTCCATGCCCAAATTTACCTTGAACATTATCCTTGATAAAACAGAGAGACTGTAATTCCATAATGTGGATGAAAAGAAATAAAGTTGTCTCAGTATTATCTGTTATCTAGTCTGTTTGAAATGGACTTAGAAGAAGTACTGATCGCCATTACAAGACATTAGGACAGTATGGGAGGAAAGGTGAAACAGTTACCTTTATGAACATAATCACAAGTATCTGGACTACAGATACTGTTGTTGTGTGCTGTATGCAGATTGAGGGAGGAGGACTGTTTGATGTAATAGTGCTGGATGGTTTCACTTGCATCTGTCCTCAGCAGTCTGTAACATAACATTGTTCTGAATGAATAGTCACTTTCATACCTGTTCATTATTTTATTTGGTTTAAATACTGCGATGTGAGTATCTGACGAATCTGAGAAGATTAGCCATTTGCTGAGATGCTTAATGGCCACCAGTTTCTGCTGCTTTACAAAAGGTAAGGTGGGTATTGTGGATGAACTCAGATCCACAGAATTAGAGGCCATGGAGCCAGTTGGTGTGTGTGTGTTTGAGCATGTGAATGCATGTGTCCATGGGTATGTGTGTGCGTGTGGTATGAAATTGTTATTATGTATTCTCAGAGATCTTTTGGGACAGTTACTTCTAAAGTCTGTATAGAGTGATGTTAAATTGGCGACTATCAGTCAGACTCATTAAGAGAGATTCCAATATGGTCACCTCATTTTAACCTCCAGATTTAATTACAGTGTCAAACAGTATAGTTCAAGGACTCCAGAACAGATACATATTGTTTTATTTCCTTTAAAGTAAACTCTCTTGACTCCAACACTCTTTATACATCTTTGAAAAAGTTGCACAGAACTGTATCTGAAGGCATGCAAAGGAACTACATTTAATTTGGTGGTTACATTCTTCTTGATATCCCTGACACCCTGCAGTCGTCTTCCTTTGAGGGCAGTTTTCACTTTGGGGAACAGAAAAAGTTGGCTGGTGTGATGTGAGATGAATAAGTGGGTGGCTGAATGCTGCACTGCAGTTGCACCACAATTTTACAAGAAATACATGTAAGTGGAACCAACTGCATCTCTCTTGAAATTGCTGTCACACTCTCACATCTGCTTCAATAACATTTTCACCATATGTACATGTAATTCACTATGTTATGTTTTTTCCTTCATGTACAAATTCTTTGTGTATTACACCCTGTTCATCAGAAAAAGCATTGAACATTGTTCTGATCCATAATTTTTGCAAGTGAAGCTTTATGGGTGTTAGTGATGATTTTGTTCTCTGCTCCATGCTCTTGACACTTTGTTTCAGGATTGTACTGAAACACCCAGGATTTACATCCAGTAACAGTGCAGTTGAGTGTGGTTTGGGGTGACAGGTCTGGATGAAGTTTACACATGTTGTGACTGCGTGCTCCTTTTGCTCATTCATGAAAATGTGTGTAGCAAACTCTGCACAGAACTTCCTCTTTCCAAACTTTGGACAAAGATTCTGATAGACGGCCTCCTCATTAAAGTGCAGTTGATCCGGCACCAATTTAGAGCCATTTAATGGTCTCTGCTCACCATTGCACGAACTTTCCCAACTGTTTCAAGATTTTGAGCAGTTAAACAGCACCCACTGTTCGCATCATCTTCAAGGTTCTTGCACCTGTGTCTGTATCTCTTAAACCGCTTGAAGACACGTGTATGAGTTTGAGTTTAAGTTAGGTCTTTGCTCTTTTTGAGTTGTTACGCAGCATATGTTGGTAGATTTTTACTGATAGTTTGGGGCAGCCTATCATTTCCATCTTCAGGGGTTAACCAGTGCAAGAAGGCCTCATCTACACCACGGCAAAATCCTGAAATCTTGAGACACAGCCTCATTTCCATAAAGGATTTCAAGCATTGCGTGTGTTTCTGTAGCTACATTTGAAACAAAACTTAATGTTCACCTGTTGCTCCATGACAAAAAGTTCTGCAAGTTGCGCATGGGGTTATTACGGATAAACTGCCTGATCTAGAACGTTGTTGTCTCTAATCTCCGGCGGTCATAACTGACCTAACAGAAGGTGGCTACAATTTGTTTATAAACCAGACCAGGCTTGCACGATAGCATCAGCCTGAGAACTTGATTGTTTGACCTCATATCTTGGTAGCAATAAGTGGCCAATGTAAACATTTTCTTTGTATAATGACCGTCATTCTATAACACTGAATGGCTGCAATGATTGCAAGTGGGTCTTTCTGAGAGGCCAAAATAAGAAGAACCTTCGCACCTGATGACAGAAAGAACTCCAATTTCTGATGTGTTGTGTTTGAAAATAACCCAATTCAATAATGCGTAGAATAATAGTCTTATTCACTGTGCGGCACCATTGACAGGAATATTCAGACTTAAGTCGCAACACACACAGAGTTTGAAATTTGCTTGGCGTGTTGATACAAACTGATTTCTTTATGCTTTGTTTAACGTAAATATGTTAAATTGTAATACTAATTGATCTGTAAGCTCATAGTTTATCATGATCTGTAAATTTAATGATGAATTTCTGTTTTTTCAGCCCATGAACTACTCTTCATCCTCACCAGGCAATTATGGAGTAAGTGTGTGATGACTGTTAACGTTTAATGCCATTGAAATATATTATACACTTTAAATTACAGTATTGAAAGTGGAAGTTCCTCTTTGTTTTTATTCAGTCATGTAATGTGTAAACATACTGAGATCATATATACAAGTTTGTTACCAGCTACTGCACAATAGTTATACATACTTCTACATGTTTCTGCTGAACTACTCAGCCATCATCAGGGAGTCATCTTTTATAGACATAAGCAGCATGCAGCGTGTCATAGAATGGTAAGATATACATGTATTACAATTGTACTCATGGATTGTCATAAAACAACTGCGCAGAAAATGTATAATATTAAATATTTAAGTGCCCAATAGCTGAGTAGTTCAGCTGAAACACGTAGGAGCATGTATAACTACTATGTAGTAGTTGGTAACAAATAAACTTGTATATATAAAACAACTGCAAGGGAAATGTATGTCATTAAATATACTGAGATCAGTTTATATTTGACATACAGGCTACTGGATATCTGTCCATATTTCTTGAATGTAATATGAGGTGAACAAAAAATGCAGGCACTCCACTGGAGTGCTAAAATGGGGCACATATGACACATATCCATTTCCACATGTTTCATCAAACATTTGTTTTCAAATATTTTTTCTTTATGGATAATGTGACATCATTATGTCACTGAAAATTAACTTACTATGTCCATATACAGATGTATACAGAGTATCTGCGTGTGCATGCATATGTGTGCTTACTGCCCATGCGTGCACAGAAACATGTAGGTGCACAAAAATGTTAGGATCACAAAAGATCTAAGTTTTGTTGTTATATTTGGTGGCAGTGGATACTAATGAACTGTGAATTTTGCTGTCAGTTTTTATTTTGGTTTCGTCTTGTCTTCAATGCATGTAGGTAACTTAATTTGCTGGAAGAAAGAATTCGAGAAACTTTCAAAATATTGTGACATCTGTGAAACCTAATTTCTGTTTTACATGTTATTAATACTTGAATGAACAGTCAGAGTAATCAGCTTGTTGAGAGCAAATGTTTGCTATAACCACAGCACCTTAACAATAGCGTAAATTGACATTGCATTGAGTTGTCATCACTATCATATCACGTGAAAAGCTACACTGTTGTGGTAAAGCAGTAGACTTACGTGGTTAAGAAGCTGATGGACAGGAATGATAATACAGCAAGAGACTAGGCCACAGGTGGGAAATAGACCTGACTGATATTTTGGACACTGTCCATCCCGTCAGGCTAGAGCCCACTCTTTCAGACGCTTTATCTGTCTCCATCTTGAGATGGAATGAGGACAAGAGAGAACTTCTCTTGTTGGCTTGTTAGGATGAACCAGGGACTGAGACTCATTGTGGTTTTTTTTTGGGCATGGGATGGTGTACATTTTTTAAAATTTCAGTCATGAGTTTGCACATGCCATTATCAGAATCCTTTGAAGTGTGGTTAAGACAACTGGGGAATTGGTGTTTAATTGCTGTTGGGGGCAGATGTTTTCTGTTCCTCACAGTTTCTAGGAAGTCATTTGGATGTAGTCATTGTCCTGTCATTTAGGTACTTGGGAATGTTTTCCTCTGGGGTTTAGTGGCCGGGGTGTGAATCTAACTCTTCACCACCACTTATAGTTGAGGATAATGAGACCTAAAGAGAGATGACTGGATAGCATACAGGAAGATTTGAAGATTGTGGGTATACCGGATTGGGAAAAGTGTGTTTTAGACAGGAAAAATGGCAAGAATTACTTGAAGAAGCTAAAACCCATCCAGAGTTGTAGAGCATAAAAAGAAAGAAGAAAGGTAATGAGTAGAGACATGTCTTCATGGCATATTACTTCAGTAAGGACTGGCAGGTAACATTTACAGAGGAACTGATAAACTTAAGTGACAGCTCATCTTCTGTTCATTTATACATCTGTTTATTTATATTTCAGGGTCCACCAGGCTCTACTGGGCCACCGGGGCCAGGCACTCCCATCATGCCCAGCCCACAAGGTGAGCCAGAAGTTACGAGTACATTGGTGACAAGCACACCTGGAAGCTTGTCTGAGCAGGATGCTGAATCATGAATGGAACACCTGCACACTAGTGGACTGTGACTTACACCTCTATGCAAGGCACAAAGTATCCTGCATGATATGACTTGCATGGCAGCTGTTTGCACAGTGGTCTTCTTGGGTGGTGGTGAGCCATGTGAAGATGGTGGTATTATCCACTCTTCTGGGGACTGTCTTGTTCTGTATCATCATGTTTGGTGTGTTGAGTGATGTGCCTGCGCATTGTATTTATATTGGTCATGTGATTTTGGAGACTGCATGGACCATAGTAACTGTCCACCCAACTGCACCCACTGTTTCTTCAGTCATCAGCACTTGGGCAGGACACCAGGCTCCAAGAGCACTCTGTACATACAAGTACAATGTGCAGCTCTGGCACCCAGTGCATGAGGGACAGATATTGTTTGGAAAATTGTGGCTGCAATGCCATCTTCTCAGAACTGACCACCCAAAAAGGCTGTACTGTATCCTGCATGAGTGAGTTCTTCATAACTTGTCTAAATCTGCTCTTGACTATCACTGATCTCAAAATGGCATGTTCAAAGCCCAAGCTTTAATTGTTATGTTCTTACCAGCTATGTATAATTTTAATTAAAAACATTGTTTGTTTTTGTTGCTTTGAATGATTAGTTGAGTGTTAAGTCTTGAATAATCAAAGTGTGAGTTTGTTCACAGGCTTTGTTCTTTGCATTATTGATCTTCTAGTGCTGCTTGTAGAAACTTTGTTTCTATTTGTCATACTTTTCCTCTTACACTCTAATGAGCAGAGGAATGTGAGGCATGTGGGTGGGTGTTGAGGAGGGTCCATTCTGAAAACATAAATTTGAGATTGACAAGGAATATATTAATCTTAATGGTTTGCAGATTTGTACCTGGTGTTGGTCTCATTTCTTCTTCTTCTTCTTCTTCTTCTTCTTCTTCTTCTTCTTCTTTTTTTTTGGGATATTTGTTACATTATGCATTTAAACTTCATACTTAATGAAGGAGGTTTGTTATTGAGATTTTGAAAGGAGTGCTGCAGTTTCAAAGTAGTGTGATTCTGTGTATTGAAAATTACTGACATCCTTAATGGGGAATATTTCTGTTATGAATTTGATAGAGAATTTTAACTCCTGAATATGAAATTTTGAGTTTCTGATGATGATGATAGTGACTGTTAAGATTATAGTCTTATGGAACGTAACACTATGCAAGGTGGCAAATAGGACCAGTGTTGCAGAGAATACTGTTGCCTCCATCTTGAGGGTAGTCTTCTACCTTGAAGAGAGAGGCAGCAAGTTTCTTCAGAAACTGCTGATGCCTGTCCACCAGACTACAGGACATCACGTATGGTGAGACCATAATCTGAACTTGATAAATATTTAGTAAGTGTTGACAGGAAGGGATATTTGTAGAATTATTGGAAACCAAAGAGCAGGTTAAATATTACAGGATAAGCATAATTCTTTTAAGGCATTTATGTTTAATTTATATGTTCTTCGCATGCTGCCCATCTTCTTCTTTACAGTTACTGCATGTACTGTGCTCATCAAATGTAACTTCCCTTTGAAAACAAACAGGGGAATTACTGCTTTTGTTACCATATATCTGTTTGCAAGTATAAGGAACTTGACTACTAAGAACAATTTAAGAAGTTTTTAGTTATATTGTGTAGAAGATTAACCTTTTTTCAGGATGTGACTGTGCAATTTTAGAAGGATAGTCGCACACATATTAGTGTAAGGCTACATATAATGCGGATATACAAGTGCTTGTTAATAGACCTTGTATTATTGTGAATATGTTATACTGCAGTGAAAATTAAATTAAATATTAATTTATCTTATGTGGTAGCAAATTAGCAATATTTTTGATATGTCTGTGTTGAAGCAGTTTCTATTTTATTCTTCTCTTCCTTCACTGCATGAATTTTCTTAGTTTGATTCGCCACATAGTACAGATCTTTTGTTTAAAGTCTGCATTCACTTATACAATTTGGATGATGACAGAAGCACTGATTGTATACTTTGTTTCTAGGTTCTGTGGGTCCCTATTCCCCTGCTAGTCACCGAATGCCCACTCCCAGTCCTGTGACAAGACAAGGTGAATACTGATTATGTAGGATATAACCCACAACCCGTTCATTTCCACGGACTCCGTCTGCCTTTCTTACTTCCACCATTTTATTGCTTTGGAATGTAGTATATTAGAGTTGAGGTTCTCATGGCAGTAGGGATTCATTTTGTGGGCTTGTTGGTTATGACAACATGTAATCTGGTAGATCAGTACCAACATTTTGGAGGACCATCTTCATTTACAGAGTCACTGTAACTCTGAAGATGGAGACAGTATGTTTGTCCAAAATATTGCTACTCCCCACCCATCTACCTACCCATGAAGCTACAGCACAGTGTTGTAACCCACAAGACCACAGTGTGAGCATTATAGAGTCATGTTCTGGAGGAAGCTCCAAAATGTTATTACTGTTGTTTTTGATGGCCCTGAAAAACTGAAAGCTAAAGCACACATTGTTCAAAATCACTTTGGTCGATAAATTGTTTTATGTGGATCATGTGTCAGAAAACAGTAATTTTCAAGATAGTTTTCATGGTGACTGTATAGCAATGAAGTCATTTCAGGTGGTTGAGCAATGTGAAGATGGGTTAAGATCCATTCTTTGTAGACTGTCTGTGTCTGGATTATCAGAGGTTGGTATGATGATGATGATGCAGCCACACACTGCATTTATAGCCAAAAGTATGCTTTGTGCGGTCCAGTGGATATAAATACAGTATGGACTGTGTCATGCATCATATCAGCTGCTGATAATACAGGCAAACAGTCTCCAAAGTGGTGTATCATAACCCAATCTCCAAGCAGCTGATCTTCCAACAGGACTTCATCGCAGTAGTACTATCTACTCCAGTACCATCTTCCCACTATGTGATGCATGAGGAAACTGATAACACATAGTCATGTGCTGTAAATTTGATTTTGAAGTTCTGAGGTAGTGGTAATAAAAGGAACACTGAACAGTGTACCAGAACTTCCTGCATATTATGTTACGTAGCTACAACATGCCAGTAGCGGGCATTGAGGATTATTTTACGTATTGTGATTCCAAAATTTGTTTCCTTGTCATTCGTATAAGGAAAGTTGATTTTCTTTAGTTACATAAGTACTGAAGGTTAATCAACTGTGGTTAGTGAAGACAAAATTTATGATGCCATGATAGCCCACTTGATGGTAGGGTTCTGTCAAACATAAGTGCGTTTTTCATTTATATATATTTGAATTAGTCCTGTATACAGTATATCATAATGGTTTAATACATGCCAGTGCACAGAACTACTTATAAAGAACTGAGTTCCACATATATCATTTATGCTGCAATGTAAAGTTTCTAGTTTTAAATTTTTCTTGTTTCTGGACTTCAAGATGTTTTCCACATAACTTACACTAACAGTTTCTAAAACAGGGAGTTTTTGTAAAAACTGCCTAAGTATTTGTATATTGAGGTCAGTCTGTTAGTAATGTGCATGTTATTCACAAGGTGATATAGGTTCAAAATGTGTAATGTAATTATTCATAAATTTCTACACCTTGTTTTCAAGTTTTGGATTATTTCGTAAATATTTAGTTTCTTATTCATTTGACTGTGAAGCAACATGTCAAGAAATGTTGCCAAAAGAATACAATGAAATGTCATTAAGAAGGAAGCCATAGTTTTGCATTTTAATTTAGAAGTACTCTTTATAAAGTAAAAATGAGTGGAAACACATGTCGTACTGTATTTACCCGAATGCAAGATGACTCTAATCTAAGATGATCCCCCATATAAAACATGTCTGCTAAGGGAAAATGTATTTATCCTAATCTAAGATGAACCCCCAAAAATAGGACATCTGCTAAGAAAAAATATTTTGCTACTGGTTTCATACACTTAATACACAAAGCATGTCAGATTCTATCTACCTTTACCAATCTGTGTCACTGTCTCCATCTTCACAGTCAGTGCCTTCATCTGCCTCATACTCACTCCTAACATTCCCATACTCTTCACTGTCATATGACACTGTATCATCATCGGTCCCATCCATTGCATTGGATATACAGTACTTTTTAAAACCTTTTAGAATCACTTCTGTTGAGATGCTGTGCCATGCGGTTATGATCCACATTGACTAAATAATATGGTTCTATTTCTTGGTTTGTAAACTTACTTGAAGCCATGAAGATACACAATTTTCTCCACAGATGGTACTATTGGTGGTGAGAATTTTGAATACATGTATTCTGGAATTTTGTGTTGTGACTGTGGTCTGATCAGGCCAAATTCATGGCTGTTTTTATGGTTTTTATTTTGTGGATTGGTCCAGGTTTTATTGTTGAGGCTTGTAGTTAATTTTTCAATAGCCATTTTCCTGGTAGTATCCTTGGACTAGATCTGTTCTCAGGTGCATATCTTACAAAGTTTACTGTTCCTATGGGGCCCAATGACTGAGAATAGCTCGTTCTAAGGGTCCACCAAGTTAGGTGCTTCTTTGCCTGAAGACAAAAGTGGAGCCGATTTCCGAAACGTGTTTCTTTAAAAAATTAGTTGATGAGCAAAGTCCAAAAAAAATTGTGTCAGTTATTTGTAGACATGCTCTGTTCTCTCTTGTGTCTACACATGACAATTTGGTGATGCAGACCTTGGTGTGGCTCCATATGGTCTGGTTCAGAGCACTCCTGTTTGCCGTGGTCTGGTTCAGCACTTCGTACATGAATTTGTGACAACCTCACATATTTAAGCACCAAATTTAAGGGAAAAATCTTTGTCTTGCATTAGAGTAAATGTGGTATATTCAAAACTTCATGGTCATGTATAAGTAAATATGTCATTTACATCAAAAAGGGTTATATTTTACCCAGTTGAATCCCACTGAAATTAAAGAGCCTTGTAGATGTACAAGTTAAATACATAGTGGTTATGAAACTTTGTGTCCTGTACACTTTGGCCTCGAAATTCCCGCAGTTTTACTTGTAACTGTTTACTTGTTGGCATCTCCATTCCTTTTACTGCCAACTGGGACACTCTCATGCCTTTTCATCTTTCTGATGCCTTGTTTTCTCACCTAGAATATCATTATCATATGCTCTATCAGACATTTTCCTGATTATGTGGCAGTTTCATAAGATTATTAATGCTTGAAATTGCATTTTTAGTACAAGAAGATATTTTGTTTAAATAAAGCGTTACAAATCCTAAACATGCTGAAATGTCATGCATTTACATGGTGTGGTAATATTTTTAGGCATGAGATGTCAGCTGATAAAGAGAGTTGTGTCTCATCACAGTCACAGACCAGTCGTTATAATACTTCTTCACCACATACTGTAGGTACCCAAATATAAAATGAGAATTCTTTCTTAATTATCATCTGAAGAATGGAGTATTGCCTTATAATTGCACACAAAGAAACATGTTTTGTGTAGGTATACTCATGAAAATTGAAGTTTGTAAAGGGGAGTTGTCTTATATGCAGGGTCATCATATATTAGGATAAATACAATACTGTTGTATAACTTAAGCCTCAAGACTTCCAGAAAAGAAGACATTCCATGTTCACCTCAGAATTTGAGTGACCAGGAACCAATGCTTGTCTGCACAAAAGAAGCATCTGATGGGAATATCTGTGCATGATTTTATGTGATCGTCTAAGAGCTTTGTTGTACTTTTCAAATTTCTTGACATGAACATGC
The DNA here is from genome assembly GCA_013340265.1 of Coptotermes formosanus. Taxonomy (NCBI): domain Eukaryota; kingdom Metazoa; phylum Arthropoda; class Insecta; order Blattodea; family Rhinotermitidae; genus Coptotermes; species Coptotermes formosanus. The sequence continues at coordinate 72,432 of BLKM01009860.1, read as the reverse complement.
TTTCTTCTCTGTCATCTATGCCGTATTTCTATTGCTCCACCATGTTACTCTGTCCGTTTATTAACCTCTAATACAAATTCGTACATAGAAAAATATGTCTGCTTTTTCACTGTGCTCCATTTTGCATACTTAGCAAATGTACACACACTACATTATTTTGGTTCTGGCTTCAAATTGTATATATAAACTGAAGGTGCCTTTTCGTGTAATTGTTGGAAAGCCTTGGTTGAACTCTGTGTAACAGTGTCATTTGAGTGCTGGAAAGTCTGACAGCTTTGTGTGTGTTTCATATATTGTTACAAAATTGGCTTTAGTTGGCTTAATTTTGTTTCTTCGTGCTGTTCTGGCACTGGTTGAGATCATACTGTGTAACTTGTTTTCAGCTATTGTGGCCATTCTTGTTAATGTTGATCCTGTTTTTTTCTTTTTTTTGCACTGTGTTGCAGTAACAAAGACTTGTCCTTTATGCAGACCTCCTTAAGCCCAAGTTCCTCTGGTGATGCACAGTTTCCTGCTCTCTTATTCCTACTTTCCTTCCACTGCGTGGGAGCCCACCGTCAGATCCCATAGTACAGAAAATTGAACAACACTGTGTATGGTGAGCACTTGGATGTGTGATCCTGCAGGAACATTTTTTACACCATCATATCCCACACTATTTAACCTGCAGTAAAGAAAAGCAAACAAAATTTTGTGTGATGAGGACTTGGATGGGTGAACATGTGTGAGGATTTTTTTATATAGCCATGTTTGACACTGCCCAGTCCACATAGTAGAGAAATATAACCCTATGGCCCTGAATGTTATATACATAGTAAATTTCTTTAATCCGTCATGTGATAATCCGGTACTCCTGATAATTCGTGACTTGAGGAAAGTAGTGCTCAATACTTTATGCCAGAAAGAAACTTTATCGGTGAAGCAAACAGATCTCGGGCATGTTCAAAAGTGTCTGTACATCAACTGTTACGATATCTCCTGACGCCTTGTCTCCTATTCCAAAACCTTCTTCAGCTCTGGTGACTCCAGAAAACACAGAAGAGGACCCTGATGACCCTGAACCAGCAGATGAAGGAGATATCCAAATTGATACTCCTCTGGTTAGTTGCGCAGCCCAAGTATAGGAGCAGTAACAAAAAATTACCTGTCAGAACTTAGGTCAGTATAGGTACTGTGTTCTAATCTGGAATATCTGCTAATGTGCGTGTCCAGTCCTGTGGGTGCCAGGGGATTTTACTGTACATGTATATATATCTAACATGCAGTGTGATGCTCGCAACACTGAACTTCATATATCTGCTGTTGTGCGGCACCAATTTAAATTCCGCCCTTCTGTACATTGCCATGGGCATGGGCTGCAGATCACTGGGCATTTAATTCTGCCACCAAAGGGTTAAGCTGCACTGTATGAAGTGAACAGTTTGATGGGTGACCACACAGAAAACAATATGCCATTGGCTTTTGCATACGTCTGAAAAGGCCCATTGTGTCATAACTTATTTTTCACCATCTGGGCACTGGCCCCTTCCTCCCTCCTGTGTGCCTGAGGAGACAGCTATCTTGGTATAGAGCCTTATTTTGCCCTTCCTTCTCGACCCTGTACCAAATTCTTCTGAAATGTCAGCAACACAGTGCTGCATGTGAAAAAATATAAAAACAGGATTAGCGTTAAGAGTGAATCACCATGGAAGCTCGAAATTTGAACTGAAACTTCGAAAATTCGAGTTGTGTCTAGTGTTCATATTTTCAGTCATTTCAGAATTACAGTGTTTAAAACAGAATTAAATGTTAAATTAGTAAAACAGAGCAATGCACTTTCATTCCAGAGTGATGTTTTTACTCAGGAAAGGGAAAGAAAAATTTCTTAGACTGTGGATGGCTTTTAATATAATGGCATTTGAATGTTAAGAAGTATGTTACATAAGAAAAAGTGGATATATAACAATAGACTTCCATGTTACAGTTCATTCCAGGAAATCTATAAGTTTGGGCATTAGAGTAATTTTTAGGTAATTAATCACCAATAAAAGCTAGTGTAATAACAATTGCATTGATTGAAACATACAGTGTGCATATCAATTTATGGCTGGAAGGTTAATGACTGCCCATCAAAATATAATAAGGAAAAGTGAAGTAAGACTCAAAATCAACAAAGAACTGGTTTCAGAGCCTCTCACTCTGAGTGTTCCTGGTAGAGCAATAGGAAATGATATGAGGCAGGTGGTGACATGTTAATGGTTGCAATACCTTGAATGGATAAATGCGTAATGTTGCTAAATAGTATATAATGGATATAAAAACCAGAGGTTGGGACATAAATGCCCACTCTGCAAGTATCTGATGATTTTTTTTGTTCCATACACATTCAGTTGTTTTGTTAGCATAGTGATGATGTTAGGCATGTGAGAATATGGGGATCCTGTCCAATGCTGTTGGTGAGTTTTCGGTGCTCTGCTGTTATTCCAGTTATTGATTATGGCATCCTGTCATCTCTTCCATGCATCATAATTACCATGCTATGTACATGTACAGTATACATATTGTGTAGCAAATGTATAAGTTTTTATATATTGGAACAACTTCTCTTGATTGCCAGGATCATTTTTTTTTTACTGTAGAATAAGACTGAGGGGAGGGGCAGATGGTTGGAGTCTGTTTTCCAAGTTATGAGGCAGTGTAGTCTGGTAGGAATTCCCAAACATTTTTAAGGTACCTGCAACCTCTATCTTCAGGGTAGAAGAAGAAGCTGGCAGATGTTCCTGTGAAATATTGGCAGGTTTCTACCAGACTATATAATGTCACATCACAGAAGATGGTGTTATACATAGTCATCACAATAAGAACCCCTCATCTCATGGTGTTCAGTTTGTTGGCAAGTGTATGAAATAGCGTTTGTCTTGCAGGTATGTTAATATCCAGAACTGGTGTAGGGCTTCCATTCATTTTGTGTATCTTGGTAATTACTATCCTGGCGTGTCAGGGCTGTGGTTCTATAGTACTGAACATTTCAGCAACCGATAGAGAAAGGAAAGAACATGTGTTTAGCACAGGAATACCAAACACTTTTTTCTTGTTTAAATGTTTTCATACATAGTGTTACACTTTGGTGTGAATTCAGTGTAATTTTCGTTACAGAAAAGTAAGATTCATAAATGATTATTAATTTTTTGTATATAAATTTGGACCTGTATTTATGCATGGGGATCATAAGTACTGCAGGGTAGTTAGACTGAGGTAGTTATATTTTAGGTCTTTAATGGTGACATCCTTGTATGCGACAAATATGTGCATTACAGATGTCTGTTAAACATTTTCTTTCTCATATATTCTTAACCTTTTAAAGCCTAGCGGTAACTTTACATACGACCAGGTTTAAGATTAAAAAATTGTATGTGGTGCCCACATTGCATTTATGTGTTTTGTACGGATCTCAGAACAAACAGCAACTTTTGCCTTATAAAACATTAAGAGACTGGTTTTTATAACCGAAGTGAAGAGTGTTTACAGCGCGGTACGCACTGAGTCCTTATGTAAAACAGATACATTTCGTCTTTAAAGGGTTAAAGTTGTTTGTAGTGTCATATTGTAATGCACTAATGGGTATGCAGCTTGATCCTTTACCCCTTAGGAAGGCAAACACCTGGACACTGATTGTCATGACAGGTTTTTGCAGTTTTCCTCATCCCTTACTGGAGAATGCCAGTACATGTCCACATGTGTCTTGGAATTCAGAATTTTTCAGATTTTATAAATGCAATACGATGGATTTACCATATATAACATAACATCCCCAGCAGGGTCTGGGACAGCACCTCATAGTCAAACACCTTACTGTTTCTGCAGCAAAGTGTCTGAACATACGTACTAAGTGGGATAAATAAAGACTGTAATATTACACTTTATTTGTATGCTGTAGTAAGAAATTAGTAAATGAAATAGTGGGGTGAATATAGACCATAAATACTCTAGTGCTTTTTACTCCTAAGGAGAACATGCAGTAAAAGTTCAAACATACACAGGTTCAAAGTAAGCTAAATTCCTGTACATATACTTGCCATAAATGTTCATTACATTTAGCTGCTTGAGAATCTTAGAAAAGAGGGTTCCTCAGTGTTGCCATTGTCATCATTATCATCAGGTTGGAGTTGGACATCTGATGATGGGTCAGAACAGGATTCTGAAGAGATAAAGGGATGAAGCAGCACTACGACAGACAACGTTTTTAAAAACTTCTTGCAGTGTCGTCTGTCTTATTAACATAGGTTTCTGTCTAAGCAGTCTCCCTTATTTGTGTAAGCTGCCATAATTTCTTGCTGACTGATAAATACACATTGTTCAAGGCCAGCAATTGACTGATCACAGATTTACACCGCATTGCCTACTGGGATTTTTTCACCTATGTTCACTGTGTCATCGTCGTCGTCGTCATCATCATCATCATCATCCTCATGCTTATCTATTTAACACCATTTCAGTAATTTCACCATCACTTGAGGGACGCACAAGAGGCACATCATTGTCAGTGTTCAACATTTCTTCGTTGTCAGCTTCCTCTAATTTATTTACACTTTATGGTGATAAACTTTTGGCATAAGTAACGATGTTTGATATCATATTGTTCTCTTTAGTGACACAAAATCCTTCAAAGTCTTCATTTGTGGGTTCATATTCAAGCACCACTGTAGGCCTAAATCTGGGCCAAGCAAGTTGTTAATGTTGATTTATCAACATCGTTCCAAATGTAAACATCTGCGTAAATGGCATCCTTAAGACGCATCAAAGACACACCATGATCAAGCTGCTGCAATGACTCCACTTTCTGAGTTGCTATAATGACAGATGCATTTTACTCAATAGCAGTTAGGGTACGTGGTTCAAGGGCATTTTTATTCTAATAATTGACTCCAGAGTTGCTGACTTGTTGAGTAGCACAATTTACCATACAAATCGCTAACAGAAGTGAAAGTAATTTAGAAGGTGTGAGTTGAAAGTGGCCACTTTGAAGACAAAGGCATAAGTGGGAGGTTACATTCAACTGTATCTGGGGGAAATAGGTTGTGAAGCTGTGGACTGAATTATAGTGGGTTGTAATATGGTCCAGCAACAGGTTGCATCATGGCCCCAGGTAGTTTGTCACAACTGTTATGATCAGTCTCTTTCAAGAATGAGAATGGTTGTACAAATCCTGGGCACCAGGTCACCATGGTAGCTAAATTTTGTGTGGTGGTGCCTAATATTTGCGAATTCTCAGTATAGAACTAGCTTGGTATCACCCTTCTGGAACCCAGAATCTTGAGGTGGCTCATAGATTTTTGGAAAATTTGTGAAATCCTGGATTAGAATGTTATCTGTTCTTGCTTCATCATCTATTTCTTGGTTGTCTGGACCTCTCTTGTCTTTTGGTTTATAATTCAGGGCTTTTTTTTCTATCTTCCATCTCCCAGTCTCTGTACATATTTATTCCATTTTCTATGTATGCATCACTTGTTCTTTCATTCATTGCATTTGAGCAGTAAGTTCATATTTGTGAAACTGTGGAAAAGTTCCATAAGTAGTGCATTTGGGTACATACAGAGCCATTATTAATGCAACTATAATGCAGCTGTCAGTAATAGTGAAGGAAGCTGGATGTTAAATATCAGCTGCTCACAGGATAAAAGATTTCACATAATTTTTTGTCTTCAGAATGAATATTCAACTGTGGGTGGTGTTTATGCACTGAAATATGTTACCAGATGCATTAGTTGAATCCAGGAACATTTGTTTCAGAAGTGAACTAGAATTGTTGTGATTAATAGTGTGTTTTAGCAGAAACGTACACCTAATTTGCATTTCCTCATCTTGTCAATGATATCCATCAGAACACGTTTTGGTATGCAGCTGTAGCAGAAACACCTACTGGGATGTGCTGTGTATAAAATCATAAGACTAGACATGGAAAACGGTTGACAGGAATGTGCGTGGTCTAGGCTTGATTCCTGTCTTGGTTTGAATGCTGTTCCTACAGTTCCAGCATTGCAGTTGCCCTAGTGAGGTTTAGTGTGGCATATTTGTACAAAATCTTCATATATAGTAAACTAACCTCTTGAAATTTTCCATTCTTTGGCCATGGGCAGGTGACATGTGTTTTCACAAGATATGCCTATGGTATTCTCAACACCCTCATGAATGTTTCCAGTGTTATCTGTCTGTGGCAGTGTTATGGTTTATGTTCTGTATATTCATCCACTTTTTAAGTAAAATATAGTTAAAGGTGCTTGCCAATTTAATTCTCATTATCTTGTAATAGTAAGAATTTTGGAGTTTGAACATGATGTCGTGACACTTCCCATGTAGTGCATGTAGTACAAGGGGAACATTAACTTTTAACAGATTAATGGGATGATGCTGTCCTATTAAAATTACATCTTTTTCCTCTGAAAGGGAAATACTGCCCCTTAGTGGGTATGTAAATTGAACAGTGCTTCAGCTTCAGCAGAAAAGGATTAAAGGCCATATGCTAAAGCTTCAATGTGAATGGACAAAAATGCATAACACTCATAGCATAGTCAATGCTCAGGCAGGTGTTCTTGTATCATTCTAAGAATGAATGTCCCTGTGAGTCTTTCTTGGTTACAACAAATTTTAGAACACACCTCAACCCTTTTGCATGATAAGAAGGTGACATCTTACATAGATTGTCTTATTCTTGTCTTGGTATATCTGATGTTCTTTGGACAGTTCAAGCTGACTGATTGGAAGATGTCTGTTTGAGTTTGAGAGTTAAATACAGTTATAAGCTCTCATTTGTACACTTTTACTGTATGATAAGCTTGTTCCGCTCATGTCAGTTTTGTATTAGCATAAAAAGGTCCATGTGGATTCCAGTTGAATATAGTTCTGAGGCTAGTGACTGTAATAAACTGTTTACCGCTGCCACATAAAAAGTAGCTTCCAAAGTTGTTGGCATAATCACATGAATCACTCATTTTTGTGTCTGATAGACTGCACATTCAAGTTGTTAGAGTTTTGGTTTCCTGATTGCTTAATTTCATGGTTCCAGGTGTGCAAGTTAATACATTAGTATATTTATAATTTGGAAGTGATTGTATTGAGGTCACAGAAAGGAGTTCCAATGATGGGGGGAAAGGTGGCAGCAAATGTATGTCTAGAAGCTTTCATGGCAACAGAATTCAGTAAAATCATCTTGGGCTGTCAGCCTGAGAGTATATTATTGAATGACAAGGAACAGTTATCACTGCTGGCATTTGTATGAACAGAATGGCTGGCTGGCTTGTGGGGACTATAAAGAAGTGTACTGAATGGTTCACTGTAGATTTGGAAGGGGGTGATGCATCGGCCTGTTTTTCTTTACTCCAGTGTAGTGTGTGTGGTTTAAGCCCCATTGCCATTCCTCCTGTGAGATGGATAGTGGTTGTGAGATTTGAGGTTCTTACAGCAGTTAGTGTGGTGATTCTGTCATATAGAATGAGGCACTGTATAGTCACGTACAGTTTTGTTAAATTTTGGAGGAAATTCAGTAAATTTCTATCCAACTACATGCCATCACATCCAAGAAGATGGTATTTTCTACATTAGGGTCATGTGTTCTTAGACAGGTAAACACACTTGTTGTTTTGGGGTGGAGGGAGAGTAAATAATTTCCAGTTTGTACAGGTTTTGTGAACTCATTTTGCTGCTGTTTCATGTGTGTTATGTTATAATAGGTTTTCACATATTTGTTAGAAGTCATGTGTCAAGAAGGAGGCCCTTGATATGTGTATGTGCCCTCTTTTGGTCGTTTAGGATTGAGTATTTCAGGGGAAATTTGACTTTGTATGTTTTCAGTATAGTTGTTTTGTCACAGCTATCTTGTTACATATGAAAGAAGCTAAAAGAAAGCCCATCTGCCAAGAGACCTATTTATAGCACATCCTTTTGAGTTGTGGACAGTCTTATTTAAATTTGCTGCCTCACATTATAAATATTACTCCAGTTCTACTTATACAATATTGGTAACCTGTATAATTGGTAACTTGTATAAAATTGGGATGTCTGCTGATGTGAGTAATTTTAGATAAGATATTCATAGGTTTTGGAATGAAAGCAGTGACCATGATGAAATACTTTGTTTCAAAGAACAATTAACGTATACCTATTTAGGGGAATGAAAGTTTCATGTTAGCTGCCGGAGTGTTTATACAGTGTGTATCTTTAACCTTTTCCTCAGTGTGGCAGCTGCCACTGGAGCTTTGCTGCATACAAATCCTGCATTTGCCATGAATTTTTAGTACGTTTTTCTCCCCACAGCTCTACTCATCATATTGCATAGAAGAATCTTAAAGTGCCAGCCTTTTCCTTCTAAGCAGGTCTGAACTGTCTGAAAGTGTTTCTTGACACAGTGAATTCTTCTTGTCTTGAAATATTACCAGTTTCTCTTTAAAAATTGTCCTTTCATTCTTGTGAAGAAAGTGGATTTGCCTACATTTTCTCTTTGGGTAATTTCCCAAATAATGGTGTTGGATTAATTTACTATTATGGTTGACATTTTTTTTGTTCTAAAAATATGTGTCATGTGATTTTGTGCCCATTCATTGCATTTTAAGGTCATGTGAAGAAAACTTCATGAACTGCATGAGGATTTCTATAACACCAACATCTATTATTTTTGGCTGTTTACATTGCTACATAATCTAACCATGCCTTATCTGAGGGAAAAAGTTCTCATACTTTATTTTTGTCCAGCACAGAACCTATAAATCAAGAATTGTCCATTGTTCTGTACAATACAGCACACTGTTCCATATGGAAATCTTTTACAAAATTCTTTCAGTAACATTGTTTCCATGACATGTACTTTGCACAGATATTCAAGGGAATACATTTCTCACGTGCACTAACAACCTTCTGTCATGCATCCTAGCATGAGTGAGCAGCCATATCATATAGGAGTGACGCTATGCCAACTGCCTTTGCTTTAGGGAGCTCATACTTCACTGTGTTGAGTGAACTGGTTAGAGGTACACACTCCTGCATGAGCAGCTGGCTGTCATTTGAAACTCATTGTTTTACATTTGAGAAATACTGAGAACCACTAGTGTAGGTGTAAGTTGTGTCATCTAGACAAGAGGGCACATGTAAGCTGAGACGTTGCTCTTACACTGAATGATGGATTTGTGTTACAGACTCATCGAATTCTGGCGGTGAAAATATGTACACAATGATGAAGTCTGTGCCCGGAGGCAACATGCCAGGGGTGAGTGTGTTTTCAATATTAAATATTGCATAAATATATGTATACTAGCAGGTGTGTACATTAGTAACTGATGTTTACCATGGGTCCAGGATTTTCCGATGGGTGGAGGGCCAGAGGGTGGACCCATGGGTCCCATGGGCCCCAGTACCATGGGTCCAGTGATGAATGGAGATGGGCTTGATGGAATGAAGAATTCTCCAGCAAATGGTGGTCCTGGTACTCCACGGGAAGACAGCGGGAGTGGGATGGGAGACTACAACTTGGGGGGCTTTGGGGGACCTGGGGAAAATGTGAGTATGAGTGCCGGCGGCTATTTCTCGGAGACGTAGTTCGATCCTGATCTATGACATTTGTGCACGGTGTAGGCTTAACTGAGCCTTATCGAGGGATCCGTCCATCCTCAGCCGGCCACAACCATATGGAATTTATCTTTTTTTCGTCTTTATTTTGTAAATGAAATGTATCACATTTCTAAGGATGTGGGCTGGGTACTTAAAATGTATGCACCAACTTCAAAGCGAGATGAATGGATTTTAGTTTAGATGTTGGTGGTGAGCCTTAGTGTTAGGTGCCAGCATTTACGTGATTTTTCTGCCATGACAGACCATGAAAACATTGATAAACAATGCACAAGTGTGGAAGTTGAATAATTTGGAATGTGAAATTAAGAAAATGAATTTGCACATCTTTGTAGGCAGTGTGTTGAAAGTCAATTGCAGCATTACTGTATTGGCATATTTAATTGATTAACTGACCAGGATCTTTGTTGGTTGAATTCTGCGTCATTAGAACTGAGGGTTCTTTACAGTATTTGTGTAAGCAGGGAGTAGGGAGGATGCTTTGCTCTGGTGTGGTCCTTTCGTCACGGTTGCATTCTGATCTCAGCGCATGGCCAGGGAGCAGAGCTTGCAACCATGGTGAATCTGGGTGCACCTTTTGGAAATGTAGATGTGAGGAAATCTTGTAAAGTGTTTGGAAAGGTATTAAAGTTTATTTGAATGCTCAGAATGCCTCGTGTTAATGCGCTTGCCCCTCCCTACTGCCTTCGTCACATAATTAACATGTCCGCCCGCCAAACTCACACGATGCCGTGATGACGGAAGGGTGTGTTGCATGAACCAAATTTCTTGAAATTACTCTGAATAAATTTTCTTTCGGGTATCATTGAAATTGATAGAAACTTTTATTTGCAAAGATGAGAGGATGAAGGGGGAGAGAGCAAGATTCTGTAAATGTCTTGAAGTTTGGACTGTGCAGTGAACCCTTTCTTCCTTGCAGGACCAAACTGAATCAGCCGCCATTCTGAAAATTAAGGAAAGCATGCAGGAAGAAGCGAAGAGGTTTGAAAAAGACTCCGACCATCCGGATTATTTCATGCAATAACACCCCGTCCCTCGCCCATCTCCCTTCCCTCCTGGGCTCCTCTCCACTCGCAGGCAGTCCTTTCCTTCCCCAGTCCTGGGACCTGGAAACAAACAGAGAATCAGATTGTTGTAAAATCAGATTGCAGTCTACACATTTACTGCTAAAGGATGTTTAATTCTGGAGGCAGTGGCCATATAGGAAAATGGAATTTTTTGCCCCCCCCTCTTAGGAAATTTGAGAGATTTTGTTTTAGTTATGGTACATTGTTTTGGTGTTGCTTGAAGAGGTCTGGTTGTTGTTGAACATGTTCCTATTTTCCGTGAGGAGGAGAGGAGACTGGCAATCTGATTGCTTGAGGTATTCTGCAAGTGTGAGTGACAGAAACAGAAAAAGTGATTCAGTGACAGTGCAATTTAACTTTATCTTGAAGCACGACACAAGCAGTATGTATCACGTAAAGACGTGCAACGTACTCTGTTGTGAATCTACATACCAAACAAACTGAGGAGCATACTTGCGTGTGTGAAGGCATTACAGAGTTGTGCCCTGTAGCAGTAGCTCCACTCTGACCCCACCTTGTCCCCTCCAAAACGTATAACCTGATGTATCTCTCACATTGAGAACCCTTACGCCAGGGCTCAGCGGATGTACATCATTTTGTATATTATTTATATGCAAAAAAAAGTCCTGTTTAAAATTAATATTTCTATCATGTGCAGAAAATGCCATTCTCTTTAAATTTTAGGCTTATTTAAGTCCATGTTCTGAAACTGTTGTGTCCATTCTGTGCCAGTTATATGTGTACCTTTTGGTGTAATGTCACCCCATCTCTGACACTGATCCCCTTTGCTACCAATTTCATTCATTATCTTAGTTTAGGATACTATTGAAATGAAGGTGGTGACATAAACCCCAGAATCTATTGGAAGGGACACAGTACCAGGTCTCCTGTTTCTGTGTCCATTCTAAATGACTTTTCTGGTTCTTGTCCATTGCAGAGGCCCCTCCATTTCTTCCATCTCTAGCAAACAGCATGAGGATTTTAAACCTTTAGTTGTAGTTGGGTCCATCTATTGGCTGCAAGTAATGCTGACTTCAGGATTTAAGTTACCAAATTTGGGTTGAAATATTCTGTGTGCATGGGGCATGTGGCTAAATTCCCATGTCTGAGGACAAACAAGTTGAATCTCTGTGTGAAGCAAGTGTGGCAGCTGCCCATGTTTAGAACCGGCAAAGTCTGTGGGGAGTCAGTCCTGCCATGTTACATGTAAAGTAAAGATGGGAATGCTTCCTCCATGGAAGATAGTTTCTTAGCTGTTTTACTGATCACAAAACAGTTTCTTAATTTATCATCTCTTTCAGAATGTTGGTAGTGAAACCTTGCCATCTTTACATTTTGACAGCCACACATTACCTGCTATTTGGCACAAGTATGAAGCAACCTGAGAATGTACATACCCTTGGATGTAAATTGTTTCAGAGGTCCACATTGGGTCCGAAGTCACACCTTGTAAATATACGTAGTTTTTCTGTAGAAGTGTGTACAGGCTGGCCAGCCCGACATTTGGCGGGAGGGCTGTGTTGTGAGAGAAGTTAACAACTCAGATGAGACAGTAAGAATAGTATGTTGGATCTACAAAACTGGTCTTGCCATATCAAAAATTGTAGCACATAAATAGAGGCATCTGATACACAATCAACAACTTTTACTTGGTTTAATTTCACGTGATAAGGACCTTGATAGCTCAGGCACTACTCCAGCAACTTCTGTGTTAATGTGCTCGTAATAATTCTTATTTATTTCCAGTTTTAATATTTCCGCTGTTCCAAAATGGCTATGTTTTGAACCACAAACTGATCTGAGCTACTAGGTACCACCCTAGGTTTTGTTCTCTTAATTTGCTCATTTCTGAGTTCTGGTTTTGTTTTTTGTTGATTTTAATGGGTTGATGTTCTTTGAAAATGGCAAGTGGTGTTTGTGTGTGCAAATGACAAACATCAAATTTCAAAGTTGACAGGTGTCACAAATTAAGCAGTCATGTTACTGAACTTGCCAGTAATAACATTTTCTTCATTCCTCTAAGTAATTTGTCCTGTTAAGTCCCAGTTTTGTAGCAATGGCCAGTTTCATTATGCTGGGGAATGTGCCCAACAGTTGCAAAACTGTGAGGAGCATCATGGAACATCAATAGGTCATACTGATGCAGCAAACATATATACATATAGTTGCTGTCTTGCATTTCTGTATGTTCATGGCGTACAAACAAACCACTTTACAAGACAAAGATTTTATCCAGTGCTTATCATATGTACTTTTCTCAAGCATGGACTGAATTTCTTTATTACTTTTATCCTATGTCACATCTCCAGAGGGAAAAACGAAATACAAACTCGTCCCATTTTGTTGGTGGAGTAGACCTAGACTAACAGTGTAAGTACCGTAGTCACATAGAAGAGTATTATTATAATTATGTGTAGCAATTTTGAGTAAAAATGAGGCTGGTGCACATTCTTTCTTTACTTTCCCTTCTCCACGAGACTTCCTCAGCATTTTTCCCTGACACTGATGCTTTGATAATGTTAGGGAAGGGGAAAATTGGTAGCGTGATGTGTTATCAGGGTGACTCTGAAGATCCATATTAAGATTATTGATCTGATGAGTGTATTATTACATCAACACTTGAAATGCACAGCACAGAAAACTGAAATGGCAAGTTCAACATACTTCTAGCAGTAAATTGGTCACAACTGAAATACTGGGGCATGTCAGTAGCCCACTTCTGTACTCCAAAATGCCCTTCTGTTATGTGAATCGAGAAGGTTAAAATTATATATTAAATCAGGTGTGAAGAATGTGGCAGTTGCAAATTTTTTTAATATTATCAGATTTTACCTCTAATGTTCCTGCCCTTTTAGTTTCTGATAAATTAGTGTGATTGTTCATAAATGGTTACCAGTTATCATCCAATTCAGAAGACATTCATTGACAAGCAAATGATGGAACCATGTTTCAGTATGTCAAAGGTGCAAGCCAAAAGTTGCTGGACTGGGGCATTATAATTCATTGATGCTTAACTTAGTTACAGGCTGGTATTGCCCCCTTCAAAGTTTATACGTTGGGCCAAGTGCCACTTTTACTGCTGGGAGCGTCTCTGGAACTGCCATGTCATGATGCTATCCAGTGCCACCTGTGATCCAGCTTGTATCTCCATGATAAACTCAAATCTTTGTACCTCTAACTGTTTACTCAACTTTGGAAAAAGAAGCTTGTGTTATGACCTTAGAGGAAGTTTCTCTCTTTTTGGTCTGTCCTTGCAGGTCACAGCACACACTTTTGATTCTGGCTATCGTTCAGCAGATGAGGCACAAATTTTGCAGTTTAAATGTTTGGTAAAAATGCATTAGCATGTATTTTATTATAGGCCTAGAATGTTACCAGCATCATTACTTGTATTCCATATTGTCCTTATTGATCAGTTGATGAACTCTTTCTACATTTTCGTCAGTCTGGCTTGATGGTGGGTAGCCTGAACTTTCAAAATCCTCGGCTGAAGTTTAGACACTTTTGAAATGTGAATATCAGTCAGACATTTTTGTTATACTCATGGCATAGTGACAGAAGGCTTTTTTAAACCATTTCATCAGTCTCAGAAAGTGATTTGTCAAATTTACAGCAAAACTTGATGCAAATTCTCTGTTCTTTAAGGGACACTATTTCATTGGGCTACAGCAATCATAGAGCACTCTCACCACAATCACACTTAAATGTCATTTGCACAAAAATGCAAGATTTTGTTCCAGCGACATTTACCACACACCAGTCCAGAAACTTTTGGCTTGCAAGTTGGAGAACATTTAACCTGAAAATTTTTTCTGGAAAGAGATTGTAAATTTTAACTTTCACAATTCTATGTATTAATTCTTGATTTTGACAATGTTTATGTGACCTCACTTCTCAGAATTTCATTGTTAAAGACTGATTCATTGGTCTTAGGTACACTTTTGGAAATTATGTTTACATGTGACATATGCTTAACTTTTTTGTTGTCATGGGACTAATGATACTGCATCATCATTAACCACCTGAAGACGGCTGTTAATACAAATGATGTATATAAAGCCAGTTATTACGTCAGAGAGAATGCAATCCAATGCAGTTAATGCTGTATAGGGAAATAATTGGTATGTATTTTGAGAGTAATGTGACACGTACATACACTGCATAGCAAAATGCAGAGTTTCTCAATCTTCCAGCAGGTGGTACTTGTAGTTAGCACTGCACGTTTGGGTAGCTAAATCATTGAACTTAACATAAGTGAGACATTGCAAGCAGGAAGCCCTGCCATATTTCAGGGAGGGGAGGAAAGGAAATATCTTGTGAAAACTGGTGTTTCAAAATAATATTTTCAGTTTCAACCCTTTCTGTGCCAGCCCACCAAGGCCCCAGTTTCAAATAGTGTAACACTGTTGGTGCCAGTACACCAAGCTCGTACTTGCTGTGGTGTCATAATTTGCTGATACTAGGGTGAAATATCACCGCATCTGCAGTTCATATTTTATGATGCTACAGCAACAGTTTTCATAAAAGGCTACTGGTGTATCCTATCAGTTAAGTAATGCTGGAAATTTATGCAGTTGCTTTTGTCATTGATGAAATGAAATGTGGCATTGTAAGGGCTAATGCTAATCTTTCTGAGAAGTGACTAGGGAAGGACTGCATGACATAAGTACATGGTGAGAGTTAAGCTAAACTGTTTGTGGTGGGACTGTTCTAAAACAAAGGGTTACTACATTTGGTATATATATGAATGGTGCTGTTATGCATGACAACTCACTTTGTTGCAAGTCCATCTTTCCCGTGAAATTAATGTGGTTGGGAAATTAATGATTATTAGATATGGTGAAGCTATTCATCACTGGCAAGTACTGTGTTTACCTGAGTATACTCATAAGATGACCAATTCGCAGTCTTCAGTTTTCAGGAAAAGACCTATACAGAACATGTTCAACTGTTTGCAGTTACAAGGCAATGCTTCTATTTTTGGATGATGAATAAGGAAAAAATTCTCATCTTATATTCAGATAAATATGTTAATTATGCAAGTCTAGAATGAATATGAAATTTATGGTTAAAAATGACATACATCAAAGAAAATAAGGATAATGTGTGAAATAGAGGCTGGATCGTGTGGTCAGTATGTTTAGACATATGGAAGTTATAACTAGATGTAGGGTGGTCATGGTGGTGACTGGTAAGGTTAAAGTCTTCTGGGTGGATACCATGTAGTCATGGAGGTAGATGCCAGGTGACTTTGACCATGGAGATGCAGGCAGCGTATTCCTCCAAAACATTGGTGTCCACCTCCGAGACTGTACATTCTTACGACTCAGAGGATCACATTCCTGACATCAGAAATATTTTAAATCTGATCAACTTTTATAATGTAAGTGGGGGCAAAATGTGGAGAGTTACTGCTTGGTTAAGTATGTGCAATAAATATTTTACATGCAAATAGACATATAAATGTATATTGTTTGAATCAGTAATGTGTGGATTCTGGCCAGTAACAAAGGAACTCCCTCCATTTGCAGTGCTAACAGAGTTACAGAAGAGAGGCAGAAGTTTACTGAATGTAGTGTTGCATGGTTGTTGACTGTGGTGGTACTAGGAACATTAACTTAGCAGTCTATTAGGAGAGACTCTTGATGACTGAATGGCAGCAACTTTGGACCATCCTGCAGGGTGAAATCCTGAAGTGTGCTGGGTAGATGCCTCTACAGGTGAGTAGTTTTATTCTTGTTATAGGCTGTACTGTTGTACTGTTATCTTGTGAATGGGCCTAGGAACTGATTTGGTTTCTTCAGTGTTGCATTGTGTCCATACAGTTCATCACTCAACAGTGGTCAAACATTCCTTAATGTTTATATTCAGCCTGTTTAGTTTTGTTAGGGACTGGCAAGCCAGTAATAGAGACTCTTTTTTCTGTACTTCATGTCTGCATTATGAGTATTTAGCCAAGATAGTCCAAGGCTGAATGATCACATCTTTCACTCCATTACAGCTGAAACTGCCTGAAGTTTCTTGTCAGGAAGTGAACATACTCCAGTCTTATCTAGGAGTGTTTAAAGTGTTTTAAAGTCTATTGCTTTTTCATGTGTGGTTCTGTACTGTTACACATCACTTTCATCATGTAGATTACAGTAATTCCTTTGGGAAATATTGTTCGGATGATCAGTTGAAGGAAAATGAAATGAGCAGGGCATGTGCCATGCATGGGGGAAAAGAGGAATGCATACAGAGGTTTGGTTGGGGAAACACAGAGGAAGGAGACTGCAAGACCTAGGTCTAGGTGAGAGAATAATAGTAAAATACATCTTAAAGAAATCGGATGAGAGATTGTGGATTGGATTAGTCTGGTTCTGTCCAGGGAGGGACCATTGGTTGGTTGCTGTGAACGCAACTGAATTTTGCATCCTATAAAATGAGGGGGAAATTCTTAGCTATCTGAGGAACTTTTAGGTTGTGAAGAATGACTTTGTTCCATGGCGTTGGATTAAAAGGATGTGATGATTTGTTCAAACATTATCAAATTAACTTATAGAGTCAGCAGTAGTGCGCATCAGAGGGACGTCTGCTGGTGTGTGTCCTAAACTGTATCAACTCCTTTAATCCACTGCTACTCATTCTAAAATACCCGACGAATATTTTCGGATCCATACACATCTGCATACATCCTGTGAAACAGGCATTTCAGTAATCTTTGCCTTACAAATGGATGTACCCAAAATTTCCTTCTTCACTTTGGCGTAGCTCGTAATAGCGGATCGCACATAGCGACCGACTCAACAAAATCCATGTTTCAGCCAGTACAGGGCCGATGTCTGCGTAGAATCCAAACCCCAAGCAGGACGAAAAGGCATGAAGGGGTTTTCTTTAACAGTTCGTGCCCACAACCAAGAATAATCGTCCACCTGTTTTACAGCCGCAAGAAAAAATCATTCGCGCTATCCCTAAGGATGAATCGATCCATACCTACATGCCTGCACGGCGTGCACTGGAACAGTTCCACCTGCTGCTGATTGTTCTCAAGCTAAGAGCGGCCAGCAGTGTCGAGACAATCGAAACTTCTCGCCTCTCTGTACTGTTAAAGACTTAGTAAGCTTCCGTTTTGCTGTGGGGGCAGCACATGTCCTGTTGACCGACATCTGAACGGACAAAGTATATAAGTATACACCGTCTGATGGGGTGGTCGAAATCTTTGGAAGCCATAACGAAGCCGAAGCTTTTGTGTCCCGGTCATAGCTGCGCATCACTAAACTTCAGTGTGTTAGTTTTACTTTCGAGAAATTGCAAAATATGTTACTTTGCATGACTACACAAAGTCGTTATTTAATATAAAATGGACTTCTTTCAAGACCAGTTCTTTCTGCACTGCACTTGAATGACAATGTAAGCATGTGTATACTTTAGACCCACCTAATTAGTATACTGTAGTAGAGCCTCTGTGTTTTCTTTAGTTCGTATTGTCACTAATTCTTGAGTCTTGTATCCCTATCACGTGAAGTAGTGTTGAGGTGATGGAAAAAACACGAGACGTATAGAGTACAGAGCGTGCGAACACCTGTCTCGAAGAAGCACCAAAATGCAAATTGTCACGTTCCTGAAATCCGCAGAAGCACCATTTTGTCAAGCTGTTCCATTTGGATTCTATGCCTGAAGCTAAAGCAATAAATACTTTGCGAGATGACTGATTTTCCGTCTGCATGATTATTGTTTCAACACATAATAACCCAGGTCTACAATACTCGTACAGCGTGTCATGCGAAGTGTATTTATTTATTTGCTCCGTGTTTCCACTCTGCAGTGAACTGTATCAACCACCACTACGGCCGTGCCATGGCTCAGGCGGTTAGCCGCCGGCCTGTCACCGCGGAGACCCGGGTTGGATCCCGGTCGAGTTCATGTGGGATTTATGGTAGACAGAGTGGCAATGGGACATGTTTTTCCCCGAGTAATTAGGCTTTCTCCTGTCAGTTTCATTCCACCGGTGCTCCAATACTTGGAAAAGAATAAAAAATAATAATCATGGTCTTCATCATAGGGTTGCACGAGAAGCCTTAAGGCTGCGGCGCGTCCCTAGTGTCTGCTGCGGGGCTCTTCTGCACTAAAAAAAATCACTAACCGCTCAGTTCTGTTAACATTTACCTCATAAGTGAATTGAAATGAAGTGTGATACGGTTGCTGAAGGAGGTGCTTCAGAGTATTAACGTTCGATTCTACATGCAATATTTATATTTATACTCGTATTTCTTTCTATACGGAACCCGATAATAGTCCTTTTGGGCCGAAACATGTAGCTCATTAGAAACAGTATACTGTTACACAATAAATATGGTTGTGTTTGGTTATGGTCTTCCTCAATTAATCGTTTCACAACACAACTGGATGCCATTTATCAACGTCATTACTACTCACTGTAATCTGAGCCATTGAAATTAAATACACGAATAGCAATGAACGTGTTGTAACAATGCAGGAAGTCAACTCTGAAAGGGCTGGAAGTTATTTCGTGAGACAGTGTAAGTGCTGTTAATGCAGAAGGACCCGGACTTTGAACAACGGGTGTCGTGACTAGGTGACTTTCTTCTACGACTTTAATCACTGTCGTCCGCAGTTCCTCAAAATCTTTCGCAGTCGTTTGCTGTCACGTCCGTACACACTCAAACAATGATGTAGGTACGTTATTGTATAACCTATGTGATCTAAGAAATGTCTTTAAACGAAGAGTTAGGATATGTACGTACAACGTAACTTTCTGACACTTTCGCATGTTTGTATCACAATTTAATCAAGTATAAAGCAACACGTGTTAAATTGATGCCTGTATCTCTTAGTCTTATTTACCTTGCATGCAGATCGCATCCTGTTTGTGTCGTATTATGCCACGTAATCTGTTGTCTCTCTGGCTGTGACGTATTTCTTGTATTTGACTCGTAAACGGCACAATTTTCGGAAAAGTATTTGACATGAAATATGTGTTTTGATTTTATTAACGAATTTTATCTTAAACTTTTCTCACTCCAAGAAGCATTCACTCACACATTATCATAAATTTTAAGTCTTTACGTAAATCTCATGTTATTTTTGTCCGGTTTCAGCGAACCTTTAATTTTCTGGACAGGTTTCATTAAAAAATCCCAAGCATACAAGTCCAGGAAAATGCTTCCTGTGGGAGCGGAGTTGTTCCATTCGTGCTGACCGACGGACAGAAAAGACCGAAAGGAGTTAGAAACTCTTCCCTGTTTTGGGATGTTGATTGGTAGTTACCGACGTTGCGGTACAACCTGTCAGTCCCATCTTCAACTGTCAAACAGTCAAAGATCCTTTACCCTCTAAGGTGGGACTGATAAATTGTCCCGAAACGTTGGTAACTACCGAATCAATGCTGCGTAACGTCTCAGAAGAGCGAAGACCTTATTTATATCGCGGCGGAAGCCTGAAATGACACAGGCATTACGAAACTAATAGCAGCGTTTCACAACTTTGCAAAAGCGCATAAAATGAACGGCGAGTAAATAAACAGTGCTAGCCCGGTACCCCATTACAGACACGTGGCATGGCAGTAACCTGTGGCGCCCACGCATGCTCCAAACTTGCCCCAAACTCAGCACGCGCGCCCCCTCTCCCCCCTCCTGCCCCATGATTCAGTGCGGTGTGTCGTCATGCCGTTGTTATTTACAATAAACGCTTCTAGTATAGAGCTTAGATCGGAGTCAGAAGCCCGGCCGAGCAGTGCAGGGCCGAATGAACGTGCGACGATGCCTTGCGCTGGATCAGCGGACTGCAGGTGAGCATGAACTGGCACGCCTGTTGCTGTTTGTTGTTCGTCCACATGGCTCAGGGGACTTCGTGCGCGAGGCACCATTCGGTTCCGAACAGTAAAATGGAGCAAACTGCAAAATGAAGAACTTCTTAATTTACACTCAGAACTAATGTTATTAGGATAGGTTAAGGCTCTTAAGACGCCAATTTTGAAAATCCATGTCTTCTGGGATGTGACGTGGTGTGGTGAATCAAAGAAGTACCAAGCGTGATTTCAGGCTTCCGCGACGGTGTAAATGAGCTCTTCGCTCTTCTGGGATGTTACACAGCGTAGATTGGTAGTTAATTACCGACGTTTCGGAACAACTTATCGGTCCCATCTTCAAAGGTCAAGCAGTCCCAGAAGATTGCTTGACCCTTGAAGATGGGACTGATAGTTGTCCCGAAACGTCGGTAGCTACTAATCTACGCTGCACGACATCCGAAAACAGCGATGATCTCAAAGAAGTACCAACGTTTAGAAGGAACCTACTGCCTGCTGCATCTTCGCGGTGAAATACGGGCAGTAAGTTGCTCCGAATTTTTGGGACCTGTCTACTTGACTACACGGTGTCACACAACAGAAGACATGATTTAATACTTTTATTGTCAAGATGATTGAAACAAGAAGGATCGATTGGCCAGGTATTTGGCACCCATGAGGGTTGCGGGGGGGGGGGGGGTGTGTGTGTGTGTGTGTGTGTGTGTGTGTGTGTAAGAAACTAATATAACATTTTAGTTCAAATGCCACGGGAAGAAATCGCTTATGACAGGAGTTCTCAAACTTTTTCTCTGGCGTACCACAAAACGAAATTTAACAGTTTCACTATAGGGACAGTATTTTTTTCTTTTGTGAAGGCTGAAATCAGAGAAGCTGGCTGACAGCGAGGATGCGTTATATCCTGTTAACAACAATTCTGCCTATTAGCAATGTATGCGGCGTATGTTTTGTTTATTTTTTAAAACTTAGATCCTTTATTATATTCCGATTTTTTTGTATTAAGGCCCCATACCAATCAACAAGCCGATCCCAGTGGCCGCGCGGTCTAAGGCGTAGGTCTGCGGCCGAACGCTTGCTGGGATCGTGGGTTCGAATCCCACCGGAGGCATGGATGTTTGTCTCTTGTGAGTGTTTGTGTTGTCAGGTAGAGGTCTCTGCGACGGGCCGATCCCTCGTCCAGAGGAGTCCTACCGACTGTGGTGTGTGTCTGAGTGTGATCAAGTGAAAATAAACAACCTAGACACCTGCTGTGAGTAGGTAGAAGAGGGATGGACTACGAAACAAAACGGAACCAATAAATAATGGTTGGCGTATCAGTAGTTATAACTATAACACAGTTTGAGAAACCATGGCCTAGGACATACAGGCGGGCTGGGGCCATATTAAAATGGATGTTAATTGTTAATTTCTTCATGCCGTATATGGAAAGGTAAAAATTAAAGTAGAAGCTACAAATCCGTAGCTTCATCTGCTTTGTGTATGTATAAGGAATGGGATCTGTCAGAGTGGTTAAAACATGGTCGTGCATAAACAAACAGAATACAGTCTGAGCAAGGCTGAGTAACGGCAAATTGTGGGTAGGAGCCTGGTAATATTGGAAGTATTTTTACGTTTTAGGGTGATTACGTCAAGAGAGGTGAGACAGGCGGGACGCGTGGTATGTATGAGGGAAACAAGATATCCTTAAAAATTTTAGGAAAAGGAAGGAGAAAGACTACTTGGAAGATCTATGTGTAGATGGCAGGAATGATAGTATTAAATAAAGAAGGGCGATATAAGCGCTACATTTAGAACGCATGGGGGTAAACAAGAAATACGTTCATAATATTAGTTACAAAAACTGCAGAAAATGGCTGACGTGGGAAAACTAAAGGTAGGTGGAAGGCATAACAATGAAACGATCCTCGGAGAAATAAAATTTAAAGGTGTGAATCGGAGTGGGGTAAAATATTTTGAGGCTTCCATGGCGTTGAAGATTAGTATTTTGGGGCTTTACCCTGAGGAAGTAAGCAGTATGTTAGTCCGAAAAACTATATATTGTCGTGAAACAGGAGACCACCAAGCGAAGCGAGACTTTTATTAGTTACCTTTGGAGTTTGGCAGAAGTATTTGTAAACGTTCACAGACTGATAACGGCCGGACGAAGCAGACTGTACCATGCAGTAAGTGAGTGCTGCGTTACGCAATTTGGATAGTAGCGAGGAACAAGGAAGCGACGGTCGATAAAAGTGGACTGGTAAGGTGGGAGAGAAATATGTTAGAAGTGACCCATCATTCACTTCCTTGGCTCATACATCGCTTCTGTACGACTCCAGTAATTTGTAGAGAAGGTTAAAAACATAAAAGGCAATATTTCAGGCTTTAAACGTGCGTTGTCACCCTTGAGATTCGTCTTTCTTCAATTATTTTATTAATATTAACCCTTTAAAGACGAAGCGTATCTGTTTTATATAAGGACTCAGTGCGTACCGCGCTGTAAACACTCTCCACTTCGGTTATAAAAACCAGTCTCTTAATGTTTTATAAGGCAAAAGTTGCTGTTTGTTCTGAGATCCGTACAAAACACATAAACGCAATTTGGCCACCACGTAGAGTTTTTTAATGTTAAACCTGGTCTTATGTAAAGTTACCGCTGGGCTTTAAAAGGTTAAGTAGTGCCCGAGTGCTTAGTGAAAGTTATGGTAATAAAATTATAAAAATGTGGACAAATACTGCGTACGAAAAAAAAAATACAAAATACAAGAATATAAAAACGCAGTAATTTCAAATGACTACATTTATTGCATCTGCAGTACTCTTTCTGATATGATAACCCTAATTATGAATGGAACATCTGAGGATTCGCTTCTTCTGGGATATGATGCCGTGCTAGTAGGTAGTCGGTTCCCGAAATTTCGAGACAAGGGAATGACCTCTTCTTGAACGGTCGAAATGTCTTCATTCTTGCTGGACATTTCGACCGTTGAAAGGTAAGGCCATTACCTTGGCTCCAACCTTCGGGAACCGACTATCCAGGGAAGCACGTCGTATCCCGAAGGAAAGGAACAATCACCTGCACCCGCTGCGACACCTACAAGCTCGCAGTAGGACATTTTGTTCACCTACATATGTATTCAATACATGATTCTTGTGTATCCAATACCATGCGGACGGAATATTCTTGAAACTGCACATAACTGAATCTTTGGTGATCCTGTGATTTTTGCCCGGAATATTTCAGCATTCTACGGGTATCAAGAACGATCATGAACTCCCATGTGCGTTATTATTCATTTAAAATCACTTCCTTTCACGTTACGTAAAATGCTGTTTAGGATATCTGGAGCAATTTTTTCATATATTTTATATAGATATGAAACCTGAACCATAAACTGAAAGTGAAGATTACTGTGTTCTTGGAAAGGATGCCATGAATTCTCTTAGAAATGTACCTACGTTAGCCTGAAACATCGGTATTTTTGTACCTGACTATACTACGTTACATGGCCGCGCCGTCTAAGGCCTAGGTCTGCGGCCGAGCGCTTGCTGGGATCGTGGGTTCGAATCCCACCGGCAGCGTGGACGCTTGTCTCTTGTGCAGTGTTTGTGTTGTCAGGTAGAGGTCTCTGCGACGGGCCGATCCCTCGTCCAGAGGAGTCCTACCGACAGTGGTGTGTGTCTCCGTGTGATCAAGTGAAAATAAAACCTCGACACCTACTGTGAACAAGCAGGTAGAAGAGGGAAGGACTATGAAATGAAACTGTACTGCGTTACATCGTAGATGATGGTAACATCCAGAGCAACCACCATGACGACTTCAAATGGGGCAAAAATTGCAAGTGAATAAATTGCCGAGGAGAAAGCTTTAATGTAACAGTGACGAAGCGAATGAAATATTGGGGGTATAATCTGAGGAGAACTGTACGTAACATTTTTGGGATTTAAGAAACGATATAAAATTTAGATGGGCTGGGAATGTAGCTGGGAAAGGGACATGAGGGAAGCACGAAATATTTTGGTGGGAACAAATTATTTCTCAAATCCTGAGGAACGCCTAACTATGAAAACTTTTACAGGCCACAAAATAAAGACAATCGGTAGCACACGTCAGTTGTCGGACAAAAATATTCGAAATGTTTCGAGGGATATTTGGAAGTGTTTGCTGTATTCGGTAATATTTATGTATTTATTCCACAATTTCTCGCGGAACCCCAAATGATGTTCTGCGTAACCCTGGTTGGCAGAGGCCGTGCCATGACTCAGGCGGTTAGCCGCCGGCCTCCCACCGCGGAGGCCCGGGTTCTATCCCGGGTCAGTGCATGTGGGATTTGTGGTGGACAAAGTGGCACTGGGACAGGATTTTCCCCGAGTATTTCGGTTTTCCCCTGTCAATTTCATTCCACCGGTGCTCCATTTCTAGGAAATGGATAAAAAGCATCATCGTCATCTTCATCACAGGGTTGCACAAGAAGCCTCAAGGCTGCGGTGCGTCCGTAGCGTCTGTTGCGGGGCCACTAAAAGAAAACCCCTGGTTGGGAAACACTGACCTACTGGTTACTTTCGTGTAGTACGAGCTTTAACATTCAACAATTCTACGTTATGCCAAAACACTGAATTTTTTGTGTTTTGTATGGATCTCAGAACGAACAGCGATTGTTTCCTTATACAGTACACTATTAATCGACTAGCTTTTATTACCGAGACGTAGGGTGTTTATTGCGCGGTACGAAATAATCTTCAAATACATATCAGGCTAGTTCTCCTCTTGAAAGTTTTAAGAGAGCAGATTAAAATGGCTGGCTCACATAAGCTGCAGTGTGCACATCTTTGTGAGGCTATGAATTTGGAATTTATTCTTCCATTCAGTAAACACGAAAGTACCAGCAAGGGCCCATGTAAGGAACTTGATGAGTTAAAACAAGAGCCAATAATCTGAGGTCGAATGCAGGAAATAGATATAATTTTGTATACAAAACACTAATCACCAACAATTGCACAAAGAGAGTTATATCGTCAATCGTAACACACTTCTACATGTTTCGACCCTGCTGGGTCATCTTCAGGGAGAAATTTGAGTTGCCGTTACACTAGGGCTGCACTTTATAGTTGAGCGAGAATGTGCTGTTGACTGTGTACTGCGTTGTTTTTGGAGGCGTGAACTCTCCGCGGTCCGGGACTGACAGGTAACGGAAATTCTCCCTGAAGATGACCCAGCAGGGTCGAAACACGTAGGAGTTTGTTACGATTGCCGATATAACTCTCTTTGTGCATTTGTTGGTGATTAGTGTTTTGTATGATATAGTGCACGGACATGGAACGCATTAAATAATTTTGTATGTTGCAGTAACATTATCACACACTCACTACAAATTCTGGGCACTAAATTTGTCATAACGAAATCCCAAGTAGTGCCTTCTATTTCACTGTTAAGCTTATGTTGTGGCGTTATGGTTAGCAACCTTCGACTCTCGGCAGGTAGAACCGGATTGTAGATGATGGAATAGTGTCTGCAAAAGGGTATATGATAATTCTTGTTGCAAAGTTGTCTCTGTCCACGCCATGACGGCATATTTTATGTATAGCGTCACTCATTCTTAACCTCGGCTTTAGATGTACGCGAGTGGTCAACATCACGCCCCGGTTGCTCTACCCCCCTGTACCCCTTGAATACGAGTATAGGTGGGCTTCGAAGCCGCCCTGGACGGTTTTAGGAGAAGAACAATTCTTTTATCCAGATAGGGACAAGAGATGTTTTCTTTTCCAAATCCTGTTTAGGGCGGCTCTGAGTCTCGTTGGTAGGGAGAAGAGATTTTCTCTTCTAGTTACAAACACGATTGATAATTTTCAGCACACTAACGAATTCGGTAGGGCAAAGTACGTTTTGGAAGGCTAATACTGTACATTCTGTTAAAAATTCATCACCGTTTCAGAGAAAAATGCTGCCCCCTCTCCAGAAGAAAATAAAAGTGTACAACCCTTTAGAGTATTGTGTTTGTTTACGAATATTTGGTATCAGCGTTGCAGACTACTGTTTTGACAACAACAAATTACAAAACATCTCAAAGTCTTGTCCCAGTGCAACAACATAGCGCGCTACATGTCTCATTAAGGACTGTGTCACGCGATTAAACATTCAAAGCTCGTAACGAGTTAACTTGCCTCTGCCTTCTAACTCTGTAGTCTAGCCCTGCCACATCAGAACTGCTGTAGCATACACGATGTTTTTTTATATGGCGCTATAAATAAAAAACTAAGTAGCTTATTACCCAATTTAACCTCCCTCCTATTACCTCCTCCCTCTTAGCCCCACATGTCTTCCTGAGCACCACATTCTCAAACACTCTCAGTCCATGTTCTTATTACGAGAGATTCAAGTTTCATACCAAGTACTAAACCACAGGCAAAATTATGTTTCTGTGTGTTGCAATCCATATTCTTTCAGATAGCAAATGGAAAGACAAAATATTTTTACTGAACAGTATGAAGAATTCTCCGAATCTCTTCTCATCTTAGTTTCTTTGTGAACGCAATTTTGATTTGTCAGTGCCTTTCTAATATAATTGAAGTCTGTCATCTGTCCGCCGGATTGCAATGATAAATATCGCAGTGACCTTTATTCTTTTAACAGGCAAATGGAAGAGAAAGAAGAACAGTAAAACGGTGAGGGGAAGGAGGTGGGGAAATTGTGACAGATGCTTCATGTAAGTTATTGCAAGTAACAGAAAATACTACGGGTCTGAACACTTCCAGAGGGAAGTCGTACACGAAGTGTGAGTTTTTAGCACACCATTGTCGGCTGTTTTGACCTTTATGTAGCCACTGAGGGAAAACACACTTTTTCGGGGAAAATGTAAGCTGTTCACCTCACGAACCCCATAACAAACAGAAAGACGAAACAAATGAATTCTTGCAGCCGTACGCCTTCGCTGCAGACGATACACTGCCTGAAATCGGTGAGGTTGTGGTTTCAACCGTTTTGTAGCTCGATAAACACTTGTCACAGTTAATCCACTCTTCTTAAAGTTTTCTGTGGCTATTGCGCCAGTGTTTCTTTGACGATGTGTAGGGTCCAACCTGTCAAATGTGTGACGCCGGATATGTCTTCTGTCCCGGACCCTCCTGTCTGTCGAACTGTTATTATTAGGCGACTTCAGTGATCTTATTCGGTACTTCCTTGCAGGGGAGCACCGAAGGGGGGGGGGGAGGCTGCCACTTTGCAGGTCGGCCAAACCCCCCAAAACCGAAATTTTTTAAACACAGGTTTTGTAGGCACCATAGCAAAAGTTTGGCGTGATTTACCCTTCAGCCAAATTCAGCCACTGCAGTCAGCTGATGAGTAGTACATTAGAATTTTGGAAAATAAATTAATAGAATTACAAAAAACAAAAAGACAGCACTGTGTGTTTGCGTCACGGAACACGTAGTTGTATTCGTATGTATATAATGGCAGTTGCAGATATGATTTTTGTAACATAATTCTAAAAATCAAACATAAATTATATATAGCCTGAGGGTCAGCACCCCCCCCCCGCCCAAGAAAAATTCTGGGTGAGCACCTGCTTCCTCTTGATACATGTTTTGCTGATTGCTGCTCAAACAGGAGCACCACACCACTTAGATGCCAAGTCCTCTTATGGTACGGAAGCATTGATTGTTGCTTGGACTTTAGCGAGGTAGCAGGTTTATGGAGGGAATGCAATTTTAAGCAACGACAAGAGACCTCTCCAGGCGGTAGCACTGACCCCCCGTCCCATTAAGCTTAGAGGAGGGGGTAGAGGGTCAGTGCGATAGCCTGGATAAGTTCCCTGTTTTTGGTTAAAATCGCATTCACGCCATGCGCCTTCTACCCCGCTAACAGCCAAGCAACACGCTTGCATTACGTCTGTACGTTACGGAATGAACACACGTTCTGCCTTTACATTCAGCACGTCCACACCCGCAAGTGGTGACAGAAGCGGCCTAAGAACCACGGTGACCCTAACTGGCGCCTCGGTGAGGTAGAGGAATTATACTAAACGGGGTGGGACTGTTTCTGATTTAGTTGTTTGTCGTAGCACGTATCTGTTTCATGGTCGTCTGATATGGAACACCCTGTATAATTTAGGACTATATTGGTGACATGATATGAGAAGGCAGGAATGTGTTTGGGGACTGCTTCAATACAGCAGCATGACCCTGCTTAGTGTTGAGATTATGCATGTACTCGTACATTAACATTTAATTTTGCTACGTTCCTTCTTGCTGTTGTTTAACAAATGATAGCAAAATTATTGCAATTCCTTCCAGTCAGTTGGATATTTTTATGGCGAACTAGCTCATCCCATGATCTGTTTCTAAACGGGAAGACACAGGGATATTCTATGGTCATACCCACAGCAGATTCCAAACAGCAGTCCGAGTTTTGGGGTGGTCCAAGGTGCGTATTCCTTCTTTGAAAAATCCCTTCTGTTTAAGACGAACCTATCGAGTAAGTCGGCTCCAAACGTAATGCCTTAAACTCGTATGCCGGAGGTACCCGTTTCTAAACTAGGCTGGGTCACCGAAAATATTCTCTGAGGGCTATCAGGTTTTCTCTCAGCCTGTCCATGAAAATGCCGGAAATGTGTCTTAAATTCCTTGACAAGTAGTTCTTTCCACATTTCTTTATTATATACTATCATATAACCACTTCAGCGCTCCTATGCTGAGTTGCTGACAGCGCCGTAGGAAACAAAGTGAATAAATAAATAAGCAAAATAGATGTCAGATAATTTAGTAAAGAAAGAAATTAGGTATTTTTTCAGACAGAAGCTTTGTTTTGCTGGATTGAAATTCCATTTCCCAGTATTTGTAATTGTGACCTTGCCTGTACAGCCTCGAGCTTTCGGGTAAATTTCCAAATCTCCTGTTCCCCCTTTGAAATTCTCATCCTGTAATTGATTTTTGATATTCAATAATTCACAATTCCGTCAGATATATGCACTGCACCCACACAGACTTTCTACTGGTACTGGTAACAAGTTTAGAGTATAAACGTTCGTATTTCATGTGTTGCATTTATCATTCTTATGCGAGTATATTGGTTTTGAGTTCGCTATATGAAAGTTTCCGTTATGTAGGCAACTTCTTCTACACGGGTGTAAAGAGTGTAGTCTAGACACTTTAACAAGGTTATTCTCTTCCGTAACGTGACACCATGACAACGTATCTAATGGCGTCATGTTTCTCGCAATTTGGTGTCATATTCATTTATGATCGAGCTACAGCTCAAGCGGCCCCTTCTCGGTGCGGCGACCCGGCATCGACCCCGTAGAAGGTCATGTGGGATTTGTAGTGAACGAAGTGGCAATGAAATTGGCTTTCTCTATGAATCGTCGTTCTACCATTACTTCATGCTCATTCGTCAGTCACCACGGGCATGGAAAGTTGAACCATTAGAAGCCAGAGAAATAATCTCACTCCGCACAGAGAAGAAAATAACAAGCTAGGCAACGTATGCGTAACGTAACGCTGTGGCGCCTTCGCGTAATGTTTATGCCTCCTCGGCTATCCTAACAGCGTGAACCACTTCACTCGAACAGACAGCTTCTATAGCGATTTAATTTCGCCAGAAATAATAAAATATTTTCATGTAAAGTGCTGGATATTTTTGCTCGATTTTAAGCAAATCTGAATTTTTTTCTACAGATTTTCATAAAAAAGCCCAATATTAAATTTACGGAAATCCGTCTGGTGGAAGCCGCGTCAGTACATGCGGTCAGGCGCACGGACAGATATGACGCAGCTAGTCAGTGCCTTTTGCGACTATTCGAAAGCGCCTAAAAACTCAATTTGATGTCTCAAAGAACACGAATGGCTCTTTAAATCCCTGTTCTTTCAAAAAGTCTATGTAAATATTTACGTCTTTCTTCCTGCTAAAAAGAATGCAACTTTTGACGGATGGGGCCGCTTGAATTGTATTCTGATTGGTCTGTCCTCCACTTGGGCGTTGACAGTTCTATTTGTTTAGGAAATACGAACTCCACTTGAGAAAAATATTAACTTTTAGTTACATATTTTATCCCATTTTAGGCATTCACTGCTCCTTTCGTGTAGAAAAGATTACATTTTGAAATGCAACATCAGTAGAAGTACAGAGCAAGTTACATTAAGGCACTCACTAGTTTCAGTGCAAAACGATCGCCATGACTTGAAGGGGAAATTGTAATGAATAATTGATGCGGAGGCTAAGGAATATAGGCGTAATTTTGAAAGGAATGGAGAGAAATGCGTACCTCTTCTTATATCCTTGTACCCCTCCTCGGAGAAAATGTGTAAGGGGGAAGAAACACTTGCGATGTCCTCTAAGGTGGAATAACAGATGTGACGGTCCTTCCTCCAGCAAAATGTAGGTAGCTAAAATACTAATAATATGCTAAGTTAAGAAATATTACCAAAGCCAACCAAATGCACAATTTGTTTCTCACAATTATATTATATCAAAACATAACAGCTTGAGATTTAAAACCCCTACTTGTTTCGACCCATGTAAGATTACATACAAACACCATGTAAAATAATTAATAACTTTTATGAATAATATTACGTAGTGTTTTATACATAATTATTTGATGTGTGTACTTCATGATGATGACCCTACAGGATCTTTATACGTGGCAGTTTTAATTTTTAATTTTTAAGGTAATGTAATTTTGAGAGACAGATCGTGTATTTGGTTGGCTTTTGTAATATTTTATTTATAAATGCACGGAGCGAATAATATTGTACTGAGTTGTAGTCTGTAATAATTGCAATTTATCTTAATAATTTGCACTAAAATAAAATTGTGTTCGTTTATTGGTTTAAATATATGCTCCAATATTTAAATTTAGTCCTGTGTCTTCTAGCCAAGCAAGGAGGTCCCTGTCCCTGCTGCCTGGAGCAGTCTTAGGTTACGGATTGAGGAGAAGGTCTCCTAGCTGTGAATGTACTGAAATGGAAGCAACGGACTGCCGACAAGGGGTTTCTGTATCTAGCGGAAATGGAGTAGGATCAAAGTGGCGTGCGCCCTGTACATTGCCACGAAAACATACAGAAAGTGGAGCTGTATTTCTGACCGTTCATAACCTCGATTAGCAATCAGCTTTACGCCTTGGCCACTTTACTCCAGGTAGAGAGTCTCTGATATACATTGAATAGGAGGCTGTGTGGGCCTCAGTGCAGTTTCTGACGGAGAAGAGAAAAATCTATGCTCCTCTAGGGACTCGAACTACGATTTGTCGGTAATTAGACCCGTCGCCTAATCACGCTATAGATTAAGGCATACCAGCTCACTTACTGTACTATAAAATCTTCAAAATATTCTCTGTTATAAAAGGCTTTTAAAGTGCTAGAAATTGGACGGAGTGTTTCGGACGCCTAGAATGTTTGCCGGGCGTCCCCAGGCTAATGGATTATCCAGTGACGGTCTTTGCTGTTGGTAATGATGGAACTTGATATTCCGTTAACAAAGGGCGTGTTACTTGTTCGAATTTATTCACTGTGTATTGTAACTTTAGATGGTTTCAAACAGTTGGAAGGCATCAGACAAAGTGGAAGCGTAGGTAGTTACTTGCCTCGGACCGCCGCACATTTTATAGCGTTGAAACTAGGTAGAATCTGTGCAGTAAAGCACCCTATAAATTGAGGGGTTATAACGAGACTATTTTAGATGAGCACGTGTCATTTCGTAATGTAAAAGGCGCTGAGGATTATGGGTGTTTTATAACCCTGCGAGCCTCAAACATTGACAGTCAATAGCTTTCTCGTTGCTGTGTTTTACTTTGACGACTACTTATTTTTTGGCTTGTCCTTCGTCTAATGTTTTCAAAATATAAAAAAAATAGACGCTATTGTATCCTGTATTCTAGTTAATTAGCTCTAAATTTACAGCTTTGCAGTCGAAACATAAGAGTCAGAGTCACGCATGTTTCACTTTTTAAAGAACACACTTGTGTTATAAATTTCATGCAGCCAACACTAAGACAAAATGCGGGCACATCTTGCCTGTTGAGCTAGTGACATGATTCTACGGACCGGACAACACCGCACTATTGAGCTGGTTGTATGATACAGCAGGCAGGACACAATTCGCTCTTGAGCTACCGTTTTGATAACGCAGACAGAATAAAACAACAGACATTCCCGTGTCTGTTCTTATGCTGTTTCTCTGATTTGCCATATTTTTTAGTCGCATACAAACGTGAGTCTGTCTGGTTACAAAACCAATTTGTTTCCACCCGCAGTTCGATTCTAGGCACGTTCGCATAATGGCGGAACAATTATTAACTTCTTCAAGTCTGTCCGTGTGTCTGCCCTTCTATCTCTCCGTCCACCTGCATGGAGACAGTCGACTCCCACTGGACGGATTTGCATGAAATTTGGTAGATTATTTTCCAAAAACTGTTGAAAAAAATTCAAGTTTCATTAAACTGTGAAAAGAATAACGGACATGTTGCATGAAAACCTACGTACATTATGATGATATATCGCTCAGTTCTTCTTGGCGTGAGAAATGTTTCAGGCAAAAGTCGTAGAGAAAACCAAACGCACATTTTGTGTTCAATAACTTTTTTTCCGAAAATCGTGCTGTTTGTGAAATAATGTGGAAAAATGTGGTGCAACCAAGTAGGTCACAAATTACAATACAATACTGCGCATGCGCTTTACATGCTGGATAACTAAGGCTGCAGACACACACTCAGAATATGTAATACTTACTGCTTTTCCACGGCAACAATGGTTACGCGAACGCGCCTCCATGTTCAGTGTTACGTACATTGCTTGTCTTGTTTAATTTTAATGTGTTATATCCCTTTATGTTATGTAAAAGTCAGCAGATTAAAACTACCGTCAAACACGACTACAGTTTGTTGCAAACAATGCTTTGTTTTCACTAGGCTGACTACTAGTCTCTGCTCTTATGGTCCATCATCCGGCTTTGTCTGAAATTTAAATATATGTAAAAGGAGGTAATTTAGTGGCGACCTTGTCGTGAGATCTCATACTTATTTAATCCCTTTGCAGTATACTAATTACTCGAAGTTCTACCTTGCTGTAGCTTATAATGTGTTGTTTGTTACGCTATTTCTCTTGGGGTGATTTTACTTTCTATAAATTTCAAGTTAAAGTTTTAAATTATATAGGTTACAGTTCCTTAAAGGTATTATAATTTACTGTTGTTTCTTTTTGGACTTATTCTAATACATATTAAAAGAGTAAACTAAACAAGTTTTCTTCTGAAATAGACACGGCAGGTAGCTCAAGCCGAGCCGTAATATTTTACACTCAGACAAGCTTACCACAGTATAGTTAACACAAACACACAGAATCGGTTGCATTTCGTAGTAAAAGAGAAAGCAAACTGCTAAAATATACGAATTTAAAAATGCCAACAAGAATAGTGATGGATCAGATATTGTAATGAAACAAGGAAGGTGGAAGATAAAGATTAAATTGAATTTGATTCAGGGACATTCAAATTGTCTGTGGACACGCCATGATTCATTGTTTATTGAAACTCCAGCATACTGAGTTCTTTCGTACGTCTTATCTGCAAAACAATATAGCATAGAGAACTCAGTAACCATAACAGCACACATCCGGTTATGAATTATATTTGTTTTATTGCGTTTCCAACATATTTCGATCAGGAAGTGACAATGATCAGGGAGATAAAATGAGGTAACAAGAGACATCACAAACTCTACATTACGTCATGTTAAGGTTTTTATGTCATGTAGCCTTGTGTCGAAATATGTATTTTTAATTGCCTTTTCTCTAAGTTGTACTTTACTGAAGATATATTTATTATGAAATTTTAACTTCAAAATTAGAATTTTCATTACTTTGTCAAAATACGTTAAAACCAATAGTTACTGGTGGAAAACTCTTAGTATGTTATGCATCAGGCTTCATATATACGAGTTTTAAACTGTGTGAAACCTGAGTACTACTACAAAATCCGAATATTATATTTTGTTATCTATATAAGATGTTTAATGGCATGTGATTAGTTGACGGTATTTTTACGTCCTGCTGTGTAGTGTAATCTTCCTTGGTACCTTGTGGTAAGCTGATTTCAGAGATTTTTCACTCTCACTTAGAGAAAAGGCAGGCAGAATAGATATTTTACACAGGTGATATCTTCTGATATCTTCTAACATAATGTTAATAAAAACATTTTTAAACTTATACATAATTTTTTTCCCGATGATGGTCACTACCTGAACAAAACGTGCTGCAACTCAAATGGACAGCTCCTATTAACCTTTTAAATCCTAGCGGTAACTTTACATACCACCAGGTTTAACGTTCAACAATTCTACATGGTGCTGACATTTCATTTATCTGTTCTGTGTGAATCTCAGAACAAACAGCAACTTTTGCCTTATAAAAGATTAAGAGATTAGTTTTTAAAACCGACGTGGAGAGTGTTTACAGCGCGGTACGCACTGAGTCCTTATATAAGACAGACACGCTTCGTCTTTAAAGGGTTAATGACTAGACGTTTACTGTGATGGTTGCTACTTGAGTGCAGTGTATGTGGTACACTGTGAATCAATTTTAATACGTCGTTGAATTTTTATTCATTTTATTATAAGCTTCTTTGTAAGCTGATTATCATTAGAATATTCTGCAAGTGAAGTGGCTTGCGTTACATTTGTGTACTAAGAGATATTAATTATAAAGTAGCAAAAGTTACGTCTCTGAATTGGCCATCGTTGCTTGTACATGGGGCGGTTGCAGAAGCACTGAGTGTGTTATGTATTATATTTTTCCCGCATTAACGCATTGAAATGCAGAGTGAAATTAATTTTTGCCATGCCGAATGTAACGTACCAAACTTAGTGTAAAAGGTTAATTAAACTATTCGTCTGATAGCATCAGGATATAATTAATTGAAATGGCTCGAGAAGGATGAAAGCAAATTAATTCTTAGTTGTTGAAGAAGGCCGGTTGTTGCTGTAACATTGAGATTTCTGGACAGTAATTTGTCTGTCTCTTCTTGTATTCCGTTGTGGTAGCATAGATCTTTCATTAGTCTGATTTTTCACCCAATTTGTTTTACTTTTTTCTGAACATCCTGCTCCAAATGGCGCTACAGCCCGGGGTGGGCCTTGGCCTCCTCTACAGTACGCCTCCAAGCTGCTCGGTTCCTTGCTCTGTCTGTCCAATTGTTGACACCCATATTTCTCTGGTCCATGGACACATCATCCGCCCTATCATTTTTGGTCTTCCTCTTCGTCTCGTTGCATACAGCTTTCCATACAGCATCTTTTTTGGGATTTCGGTGTCTTGCATTCTTTCTATATGACCAAGCCATCGTATTCTTTGACATTTAATAAACCTAACAATATTCTGTCCTTTAATTATGTCTTCTAATTCATCATTTTGTCGAATTCTCCATGATCCGTTTTCTTTCACTGGTCCATATATTTTCCGCAAAATTTTCCTTTCAAATACTGCTAATGCCCTTTCCTCTTCCATGGTGAGTGTTCATGATTCTAAACCATAGGTGACCACTGGACGTGTCAATGTGTGATATATCTGCAACTTGCTGCTTCTTGATATGAGGCTACTATTGAATAATTGTCTGTTTGCATAATAAACCTTACTGCTCATCGTGATTCTCTCTTTTATGCATTTATTATTATTATTATTATTGTTGTTGTTGTTACTGGTAATATTTCCCAGGTATTGGAAGTTCTGGACTGCTTCAAATGTTTTGTTTCCAATTCGTAAATCTCCAACATTTCTCCTATATTCATAGGTGGATGTAACCATATATCTAGTTTTCTTTTCATTTATTTTTATTCCTAGTTTACTTGTTTCGTCTTCTAAGTCCAGGTACACTTCAATTAATTTTTTCTGTGTTCTTGCAACAATCACAATGTCGTCGGCGTATGCACAGATCTGACTAAGTTTTGTGAAGATTGTACCTCTCTGATCAATCTTCTGAACTCCATAATGTAAGGCAAGAATGAACAGGGTGGTAGAGACTCCATCACCCTGCCTGACACCTGCATTAAATGTAAAACTATCGCTCAGTTTATTGGTTACCTTCACCCTTGTTGTGGTGTTCTTCATCGTCATCTTGACTAACCTTATTAATTTATGTGAGATCTTCATATCTTCCATGGCCTGGTACAGTTTATGTCTGTCTATGCTATCAAAAGCTTGTTTAAAATCCACAAATAACATGTGCAGATCTTGATTGCGTTCATAGTGTTTTTCAATCATCTGTCTGATTGTAAATATTTGATCAGTGGTACTTCTGTTTTTAGGGAATCCACACTGATAGTCTCCAAGTAAATTTTCTGTGATTTTCTTTAATCTTTCATTTAATATGTTGGAAAATACCGTATATGTTATGTCCAGTGTTGTGATGCCTCTACAGTTGTTGCAGTAAAGTTTATCACCTTTTTTAAATATAGGGCAGATGATACCAGGTTCCCAATCTTTAGGCATTTGCTCTTCCTTCCATATGGCACATGTTAATTCATGCAGTTTTTTAGCCAGTTGTTTCCCTCCATATTTAATCATTTCAGGTATGATGTTATCTTCACCTGGTGCTCTTCCATTCTTTAGTTCTCTAATACTTTCTTCCACTTCTTCATGTGCAGGCATCTCCGAGTTTTCTTCCTCACCACTTCCCTCAGTATTTCATTCCGGAGCTAGATTTCCATGGTCATTACAGCTGAGATGCGCTTTATTTAGTACCTCCTCAAAGTGCTCAGCCCATGTGGTCATTATTTCTTCTTTGTCGCACACCACATTTCCATCTTTGTCTCTACATGCTTCTTGTCTTGGGTGGTAGCCTTTCCTAATCTTGTCCATTGCTTTGTAAAATTTTCTTCTCTCATTCTGTTTGTTCAACTGCTCGATTTCCTCAAGTTGCTTCTGTAGATGTTCTTTCTTTTTCTTTTTGCAGACCTCCTTAGCATCCTCCTGCAATTCTTTGTATTTCTCATAGTTACCCCGTGTTTCTTTCTGTAGCATCCTTCGTCTAGCTTCGTTCTTCTTGGCTATTATTTCTCTACACTCTTCATCAAACCACTCTACATTTTTCATTTGTATTGTTGTTGTGCCCATTGTTTCTTTACCAGCTGCAATTATCTTCTCTTTCGTATCATTCCACATTTTGTTTATGTTTGAGATCCAGGTTCTATGGTATTTGTTGCTTCAGGTTTCTTCTCTAAACTTGCCTGGTACCTCTTTTTTCCTTCTGGTGTTTTTATTAGCTCAGAATTCCATTTCCTCCTGTCATTTCTAGATCTTTGCTTCCAGCCCCTGCTGATTCTTTCTGTTACTTTAGCTTTTACTAGGTAATGGTCTGAATCACAATTGGATCCTCTACTGCTCCTTACATCTATTATAGATGAGGCATGCCTTGCTGAGACTAGTACGTGATCAATTTGGTTTACTTCAGTGGAACCAGGGATCTTCCAGGTGCCCATGTGGATCGTCTTATGTGGAAATGCTGTACTCTCGATGTAAAAATTATTTCTTATTGCAAACTGAACCAGAAAAGATCCATTCTCATTACTATGTTCGTGAAGGTAGTACTTGCCTGATACTTTGTGTCTGAATTCTTCTCTTCCTACTTTGGCATTGAAATCCCCCATAATTACTAACAGGTCGTATTTTGGGGCTCTACTGCATATTCTTTCAAGTTTACTGTAGAATTCTGCTTTTTCCTCTTCTCCCTTGTCTTCTATGGGAGCATGTGCCGAGATTATGGTCAAGTTCCTGAATTTCCCTCTGATTCTGATTCTACATAATCTGTCATTAACTGGTTTACATTCCAAAATATTTTCTCTGATTTTGCTTGAAATTATGAATCCGGTTCCCTACTGCCCTGTTCGATTTTCTGGTCCACAGTATATTACTGTAAAATTCTTCTTGTTAATCCCTCCTTGGCCCTTCCATCTGATTTCGTGTATGGCTACAAGATCTATTCCCAGTTTTAAGACTTCATTAGCTATCTCCATCATCTTCCCTGGCTGCAACATGGTCTGAACCTTCCATGTACCAATTGTCAAATCCGTGTTTCTAGTCTGTCTAAGTAGGTGTCTTTGTCTCAGTCGGGTATTCATTGCGTTCCGAGGCTTACTGTGAGGTACCGTACAACTCTTTTTTTACAGGGTGAGGTTGTTAGCCCCCACGCGCAACCCCCAACTTGGAGGACCAGGGTATCCCCTTTTGTCTGGGCCATCACCTTCTACCTGTCCAGCAAGAGTGGCCCTGCCAGTAGCTAATGCTACCGCTGGCATAGCTCTTAGGATCATTTGGCCACGCAAGCCGTCTCACCCGGCATTAGCCTACGGCAAAGTAGAGATACCATGGAGAGGGTTTTTCTGAACATGGATTTGGAAAACTATTGCTGCACTGGAAATTAACCTTTTAAAGCCTAGCGGTAACTTTACATACCACCAGGTTTAACATTAAAAAATTCTACGTGGTGCCCACATTGCCTTTATGTGTTTTGTACGGATCTCAGAACAAACAGCAACTTTTGCGTTATAAAACATTAAGAGACTGGTTTTTATAACCGAAGTGGAGAGTGTTTACAGCGAGGTACGCACTGAGTCCTTATATAAAGCAGATACGCTTCGTCTTTAAAAGGGTTAAAGGTGGAACCAGCAATTTTACCAACAAAAAGTTCTGGAAGAAATCCTAGTCTTTGGAGAAACGTAAGTATAGGCAACACCTGATATTTTTGTGCAGAAAGTAGACAGGGTTTTTAATAAACTTTGCGGAAGGTGTTTCCATCGTCATTTCCGAAATTGAATGTTCACACGACCCGGTAAGATGGAAAGGCGTGCCAACTTTATCTACAACTTTGTTCGTTTTGAGATTTCCGCGTCGTTTATGTTGAGTATTCTAAGCGTTTGGATATGGCGATGTTTCCTTCCCGACGTCCCTAAGAAACCTAGCA
Organism: Coptotermes formosanus; assembly: GCA_013340265.1. Taxonomy (NCBI): domain Eukaryota; kingdom Metazoa; phylum Arthropoda; class Insecta; order Blattodea; family Rhinotermitidae; genus Coptotermes; species Coptotermes formosanus. Next base: position 33,053 of record BLKM01009860.1, on the reverse strand, counting down.
TCTTCATCCTTAAAGGTTGAAGGCGAAAGCACTAATTTCATTTGAAAGGCCGGGTGGTACTAATGTTGCGACACAGCGTCACATTTCAGGAGACTGTACCTTTGTCTGCAACTGCTTGCTTTATAGCGCCATTTCCGAGCTTTCATGAACAATATTACAAAGTTTTGAGGCTAATATTCGCAACAACATGGCGACTTTGGCGGCAAGTGTCTGACAATAAACATCTATATGTGGGCATGTGTGAGAGTGAATATCTATAGATGGGAAGTGTGTGAGAGCAAACCTCTACAGGTGGAAAGTGTGTGAGAGTAAACATCTATAGGTGGGAAGTCTGTGAGAGGAAACACCTACAGGTGGGAAGCATGTGAGAGTAAACATCTATAGGTGGGAAGTGCGTGAGAGGAAACACCTACAGGTGGGAAGCGTGTGAGAGTAAACGTCTATAGGCGGGAAGTCTGTGAGAGGAAACACCTACAGGTGGGAAGCGTGTGAGAGTAAACATCTATAGGTGGGAAGTGCGTGAGAGGAAACACCTACAGGTGGGAAGTGTGTGAGAGTAAACATTTGTATGTGGTTTCCCTTCAGTGACAGTTTGAATTAACATGCTATCCTTACAGAGCTAAATAGTTACAGACCTATAGTATATACATCGTAATATAAAATAAATCACTGGTTTTGCGGTGGGACTAAAGGGCACAACTCCTGTTTTGTAAATAAGAACTAAAAAATTATTCAAGAGTTACGTGCATACATGCTTGTATGTTAAATTATTTTTGGAGAACTTGTTTGAAACTGGGAATGATGTAGTAGCACGTACTGAAACTGCTTCTTATAAGATCAATTTAAGGCTTAAACAAGATCGGAAATGCCACACTCCTTGGTGTAGTGCGCAGAATTTATTGCGGCATTTTCTTTTCCTTCGGGATATCACACGGTTTCACGGTACGCGCTTGAGTATAACTTCATTTATGCCCACACGAAAAGTACAGCCTTCTCGGCGCCGATTTTCATGAAAACTCATAAATGCTTAACAGCATTATGTGCAAATCTCTTACACCAGATTTCACCCCATCTGGACAGTAAATGTGGAACAGACGGCTAGAAATTAGTTTACGTCCCCGATTAACGTGAGGCTGTGACTGCACTGACTTTCACAACACACAGGTGTTCAACAGAGACTTGTGAACATCTGCACAGAGTTTTATCCATATACGACGACAAACGGAAAAAAATAGGGGGAAGAGGTTCCTTTACACTCTTGAGCAGGCTGTTACTATGCCGATCTTTACGCAACTTATGCTCCCTCTTAAAGTCTTATAAAGATCTCCAAAACTGAATAGCATGAAAATCCGACAAAGGTCTAAAGGCTGATGCTATGTTACAGACAGATAGACAGACAGACAGACAGACAGACAGACAGACAGAAACAGACAGACAGACAGCCAGCCAGCCAGCCAGACAGACAGACAGATGGACATGATATCCATATGAGTTTTTTTCTATTTGCGACTAACGTGTAAAATTACTAAATTGTCTATATTACAAGATTTGTTTACTTCGCTTCTCTTTTTGAAACATTTTTAAAAGGAGAGATAAACTGGAGAGACGTGTTAGTAAGGTTGAATGACGGAGCGCATAGAGATCAGAAAGTGATTAAGAATATGGAAGGTTTTTCATACCTTAGTGTAAAATATGACTACAATAAGCATTAACTTCTCGGTGCGAAAATCTACTGAGGCTACAGGGGACTGTTTTGTGTTCCCCCACACACATCATGAAAGGACAGGAAGGAATTAGTTATCATCCTACACATAGGCTTGCATAATTTTTCCTTGCTTTCTTTAGCAGCACCAACAACAACACAATTTAACCCCTAGCAACACGAAATCCTTATAAACAACATACGAAAAGTCACTTCCTACATCACCGTAAACACATTACTCTACTCCTAGCGTTGCGGGAAACCTTAACCTTTACTTCGTGAGTAATTCCGTCTACAGTCGAGGAGAGATTAACTTGAGACTTGGAAGGTACTTAAGAACTGCGGGTAGCGTGGATTGGCATTTATATCTGGCGAGACATTACGGGCTAGTGACTGCTATCTGTGCGAAAACACTTAATCGCCTAAGGACGACAGAAATACCTTTATATTGTTCTAACGTCCAATATATTTTGTACTGACGTTTGTCATTGATTCGCTATAAATTCAAACACGTAGAACGCATACCCCGATTTCTTTTTCCTCCTCTTTCCCACTTGCTCAATCCACAAGCTTCAGTTTATCGGTTCTGGACGCCAAATTATTTTCTGCGAGAGTTATTGGATCTGCGCACATTGACAAAAATTATCTGGATATGTCGCACTGAAGTAAAAGCCCATAAGTGCCCTTGATATAAACTGAAATGCGAGTCATCCGATAGTGTTAGAGTGTATTTAAGGAGGCTAAAATGGCTGCACACTTAGGATGCTGGAGACAAACGGATAAATAAGGGTATTTGACAAGGGACACTAGGAAGATTCTTAGGGCGAGATGATATTGTTAGATGTATCTTTTAAGAGGTGTTTTTTTTATGGGGATGAGAGCAATGAAAGTGGTTCTGGATCGTGTCAATTGGCGAACTTTATTAAGCAATCTTGGATTTTCGATTCCTACTGCAAGAGAGGTAGTGTTTGGGCGCATTTCACCTTTAGTGCGCTGTGAATGTTTGAAGGGTGGTTGAAGTATATCTGGGTAGTGCCTTGTTGCAAGTTCTGCAGTTCTTTTCCCAGTGGCTTGAGAGCCTTCGTAGGCCTAGGCTTCCTCATTACCCAGGATTCACGGTCACACGCAGACACACCCACTCGGTAGGATCTCTCTGGACGAGTGATTAGGCCGACGCAGAGACCTCTACCTGAAAACACGCAACACTGTACAAGAGACAGACATCAATGCCTCCGGTGCGATTCGAACCCGCAATTCCAGCAAGCGAATGGACGCATACCCACGCCTTAGACCTCGCGTCCGCTGGGATTGTCAGACATCAATGCCTCCGGTGCGATTCGTACCCGCAATTCCAGCAAGCGAATGGACGCATACCCACGCCTTAGACCTCGCGGCCACTGGGATTGTCAAGTCCTGCAATTACGGATCCCCAAATATAATTACTTTTCGTCCGGGTTGCCGTGTTTACGTCATGTGGGGAATTTATAGGGAAACTTTCTGTTGCATATTAAATGCAAGAACGAAATTTGTCTGTACGTTTTATGATAAACGGTGCTGTAACGCATCCAAAACTGCGCAGGCATTGATCTCAGACGGCAACGGGCTTCTGATGTCTAACTAGTATTTTGGAAGGTCAAAGGTTAAACACTTCGTTTATACCCTCTATTAAGCTAATGCCAAATAGAGCACACACTGGAAATTCCGTTTTATAGCGCTGTAAATGTCGAATCGTGTCACATACCCACAGTGGCTGCTTCATGTACAGTTCGGACTCAGTGATGCTGCCATAGAAACTTGGGAAATGATTGCAAACGGAGTCCCAGCACTGAGTCCCGAAATGTAGTACCTGCTTTAACCCGGCCTCTTGTTCGCCTATATGTGTATACGTGACATATACTCTGTATATGTAGGAATGTGCATATAAAACGCCGGAAAGTGTAGGCTTTAGAGATCACCATCCTGTGTGTGTGTGTGTGTGTGTGTTTGTGTGTGTGTGTGTTTTTGTGTGTGTCCCAAACTCCTCTCCCCATCTGATTTTGTATTTCAGCCAACTGACCAATTTTTACAAAACTTTTGTCGGTGTTATGCTATTTGATGGCAACCCAGCGCCATGCTTTTTAGTTTCCTATAATCGGCAATAACCGCTTGTTAAACGCCCAAACTTCTGAGGTGGGAACGACATTAGCGACCATTGAAAGCACTGAAATGATGTGTGGTCATAGAGCGTGATAGAATAAGTAGTGTTTACTTAAGTACCATGATAGGAGAGCCTATGGGAGAATGGAAGTATAGCTCCACGCATTGTTGGTCTTTGCACTAGGTGCACGTCAGTGTTTGGGTTCACACCCGGCCATTTACCCTTCCGGTGCTGTCTGAATTTGAGGCTGGGTGGGAACCACGTGGTGCCCACAACTGAATTCAGAAATTGCAGTCATCTGGTCTCTTTTCAGGATATGCAACGGTGAAAAAGTAAAGGCACGGGATCTTCACTTGGGTGTGCAACATTCAAATTAGATCAAATATAAATTGTGTCTGAGCAGAGGGCGCAGAGTATAGTTGGTGCAACTAAGAAGCAAGAAGTGACAGGAGGTTGGGAAAAAATTTATAACGATAACTTCCATAATATGTACTCTTTGCCTGGTATTCTTCAGGGTACCAAATCAAGCATGATGTCACTGGGGGGGGGGAGATCAGGTAAAATAAATTGTATATACAAGTGCATAAAAACCTTGGTTACGAAACTTATATGCAAGACACAGTTGGAGGATTTACATAAAGATGAAATGATAAAATTAACCATTTAAAGACGAAGCTTATCTGTTTTATATAAGGACTCAGTGCGTACCGCGCTGTAAACACTCTCCACCTCGATTATAAAAAGCAATCTCTTAATGTTTGGTAAGGCAAAAGTTGCTGTTTGTTCTGAGATCCGTACAAAACACATAAACGCAACGTGGGCACCACGTAGAATTTTTTAATGTTAAACCTGGTCGTATGTAAAGTTACCGCTAGGCTTTAAAAGGTTAGAACAGATCTTGCGTTGTATGGTGAGAAGGTTTTAACACGATTCTTGTGATTCGGGAGGGTCAAATGGTGACCTTTTGTAAATATGGAAATGAATATTTGGATCTGAAAAAGGCAGGAGAAATTTGTCATCAGCTGAGCTACTATCAGTATCTCAATAATGATGCGGCTCCATGTAGTTAGTTAAAACTGTGTTCATATCACGGGATTTTTCTTAGTATAAGAGGACTGGGTAATTCATTGTTTAAGGATGACAAGTTAAAGGAGTCGCGAAACGCATCAAGAAGTAAAGCACGCGATGCCAAATTATTGCAGTATTTTCACGTCCTTCGCCTTCAAGTCCGCCTATCTTTTTTTCTCCAAGTACCCTTAGACATGTTTACTTTCTGTTACAGCTCGAAACTTTCCCTCGACAACATCCGTCGAGTGCCGTCATTGGTGGAGTCTGAGACCTGTTGTTGTATGAAAACACAGTGCGCACTATGCACGTGGATGTACATGACTTACTCGAGTGTTTCAAGATCAACAAGACGGAAAGAAAACAGACAAGAACATGCAGTTGCGACAGTGGCCATTAACTGGGACCCTGAACCTCAAAATTTGGTATAAAAAGATCCAGAAATTAAAGAGACTTCCACAATTTACATCTAAGGTAAATATATTAAACGTTGGTGGATGTGACAGGATGCATGAGAAATGCCAAATCACTTTATGTTTATGTCGTCATATATTTGTGTTTCATTTCCTGGACGCTGTGTTTAATGTATTTTTGCATTTATTCATATAATGTTGATCTAGGCTTCTGATTCAGAATAAATGCCGAATGAGTTAACCCTTTAAAGCCTAGCGGTAACTTTACGTATCACCAGGTTTAACATTAAAAAATTCTACGCGGTGCCCACATTGCGTTTATGTGTTTTGTGTGGATCTCAGAACAAAGAGCAACTTCTGCCTTATAAAACATTAAGAGATTGGTTTTTATAACCGAAGTGGAGAGTGTTTACAGCGCGGTACGCACTGAGTCCTTATATAAAACAGACAGGCTTCGTCTTTAAAGGGTTAATAACTAATCATGAATGCTTGTAAGATAAGGTTGTGACGTTTGGCGATTTTACCATGTTTGAATTTACAGTGTAGACACAAATTTTGGTAGAAAAAAAGCTTTTTTTTCAATAAGCGAAGACACAGTCACGATTCAAACCGGCGACTTCCAGAATATGTCTTGAGTTTTACTATTGTAACATAATGACATCAAGCAAATGGCATTAATTTTTAAAAGTATTTAATTGAATATTTATAAAACTTAGTACTTGTATATGGGCCTACTTCTTGAGTTTTGGATTCTGTACACTGCACTGGGTGTTTACAATCAAATGTAATCACTGCAAGTGCGTCGATTTTGAACTCCTTAGCTAACCAACCGGAAAGTAACAGATCTACTGAAGTGACAAGTGACCGCCTGGCCAGCTGCTCAATCGACCAAGCTATAAACTGGCCAACACACTGACGCCCAAATTAATCTGGAACTCAGGGTCACTTTATGATATATCTGGACCCAGTGCATAAATAAATTTGGGGGCCCCACCTATGCATATTCCTAAACTGACAAAACTAGTAGAATACTAATGTAAGTGAAAAATTTATATGAAAGTATGTTTGAGAAAGAATCTGAAATACGACTATAATTTCTGGGGCCCTCCTTAAGGTAGAGCCCCATTTGGCCGTATAAATAACAGTAGCCTTAAATGCACGGGAGAGTATACATTGAAACCGATCTGGTAATATGATTAAAATTAAAAACAGACACGTGAGGTATCTGACAGGAATTCTTCACTTTCAAAGTATCGCACGGTTTCACGGTGCACTCTTCAATGTAATTGCGTTTTCGTCGGTGAGGAAAGTGCGGCCTCCCCTGAGCCGATTTTCACGAAAATTACAAGCGCTTAAGAGCATTATATGCGAGTCTTTTATGCCGAATTTCATCCAGATCAGAGAGTACACGTGGGGAGTACGGATATAAATTCATTTACGACCCCACGCAAATTGTGGCTTTTATTGCGCTGATATTCATGAGTCTCGCAAATACTCAGTGGTTTCAAGTGGAGATCCCGTGACGAATTTATCAAAATCGGACGAAAATGTAGCGAACTAGAAGTAAAGTCTCATTTACACCCTTATGCAAAGTATGGCTTTCACTGCACATATTTCCACGAAACTCAAAATTGCTCGGCAGCATTTCGTGGCGATCTCTACGGAACTTAACCCAGATGGTCTAAGAAACTGATTAACGCCCTTCAGTAAAGCGCGACTGTTTGTGTTCTGCCTTTCACGGAGTCACGCTTGCTTAGTTCTTTTTCAAGAACCTCTGTACCGAAATTCATGGGAGTCCGACAGACGGTTTAGTCGCTGATAATATGTCACAGACGGACGGACGGACGGACGGACGTAGTCTCTACGCAAGGCATTCGTAATGAACGTCACATAACTGGAATGCATTATTTTCTGTCTAGGTGTACCACGCACAAAGTGGCGTCTCATTGAAAGCATTAAGCGACCACTTGTTGACTTCGTGTACTTGCGCAAACAAAATCCAATCACGACAAATTGAAAAAAATGTACCTTCGCCCTATAACACGCGGCAGGGTCGTTTCCCACAGGGAAATAAATCTAACATTTACCTTATAGTCTAAAGGCGTTTCACATTGAATTGGAAAAGAAACGTAACCCTGTTTCTAAGAAAATCACACCCACAAAATACAAACCAGACCAATTCGCAGTAGTAATAATACCAGACACAGGGTAATAGATGAGGTTTTTTAATCCCGTTTCACATTCACAACCTCTTTTCGTAAGTGACATTTCAAAAGATGAATGTTAGTGCCTCCCAGTGCTTAATTTAGCATCACGTTACGAATAAATACGGGCATGGAAGTGCTGTGTAGAGCCACCCGCATTCTGGAGCCCGGCACTAGCTCGGGGTCAACGTACGGACCGGTCGATTTCCTGTGAAAGAACCTCTGATACGCATTGAATAGGATGCTGGGTGGACGCCAGAGGTAATCTGGGCGCAGTGGAGATGACAAGGATCTTTTTTGCTTCTCTGTTGTCGAACCCTGATTCACCGGTGGTCTTGCCTTTAGCCTGTACTCTGTAATAATTGAGCTACTCGGTTTCTTTATACTTTAACCCTTTAAAGACGAAGCGTATCTGTTTTGTATAAGGCCTCAGTGCCTACCGCGCTGTAAACACTCTCCACTTCGGTTATAAAAACCAGTCGCTTAATGTTTTATAAGGCAAAAGCGGCTGTTTGTTCTGAGATCCGTACAAAACACATAAACGCAATGTGGGCACCACGTAGAATTTCTTAATGTTAAACCTGGTCGTATGTAAAGTTACCGCTAGGCTTTAAAAGGTTAATATTGTCGTCCAATCTAATCTAATTGAATTATTCTATGTTTTATCGCTGAAACCAAAACGCCCTTATCTGTGGTGTATTCATGGGGTACAGTGAGCCTTTTATGCACTAAGCGGAGGGAAGGCGATGTGGAACACCTCCATTCATGCGCGTTCCTTCATCGCGACTTAACAATTTTCGGAGCATGAGGCCATATGATCCCTAGCCACTAAAGAAACTGACAAGAGAGTTTAAGCTTTCCGCTCTTGTCCTGTAGCAAGTTCCGTGGCACGTAACGGGAGAGAAGATGACGCAAAGGAAAGTCTGGATTGTCAGAAATAAATTTTTGGGGCGTTATTTGGGATCAACATTGATAAAAAAAAAGCATTTCTGGAACGTGGAACGTGGGTATGTCATTTACTTAAGGAGAAGCTGGATATTTCTGTGCACCCTTGACCTTTGTGTTGTAGCATAAACGATTTGCGAAATGACCGGTCATAAAATAGCCACTCCGTTTATCCTAGTTTTACTTCTTGAAGAGAGAAAGCAGGGTTTTAAAGTTACCACACTGTCTTGCGTGGGTCTGTCTGCAGGCCTTTCGGAACTTTCGAACCAGGTGATCAATTTTAAAGAAATTCTTCCCATAGTTGTGCCAATTCCGCTCCGATGTCGTTGTTTATAATTACATAAAATTAGTTGTAACAATATGGCGTGCAAGAGCAATTTTGACGTGGGGGGAGGGGGGAGAGGTGACAGTAGTGCCTTATGTATTAGGGTCTAAGTGTGTACGCTGTTAGATATTAGAAAAATATAGGCTTACAAATTAGTTCTACGTATTTTTATACATGGTGCGCCATAGATTCTTGTCACTTTCGGAAGGGCATAGCCAGCAAGTCCGTTTCTACATGGCGGCACATTGTCTTTTGCGGTATTTCAAGTTATGTTGCAGAGGCAACCTCTCGATGGAGTCCTCTACAGTGCCACAAGTGTTCAGCCTTCTGACCAAGCGACCATTTCGATGACTGTCTTTCATACAGCCTCAGCAAGACGCTTTTCTTTCCACTGTAATAATATTGTTTTGCATGGGGGTTCGTTCCGAAATCTTTTCTAGAACACTGTTATAACTTGTCCCGTTCTTTGCTCACACTTCCGGTTTCTCATGGACACAAACACGATGAAACGCTCCTGGATAGAATAATTACTTAAATAGTCCTTTTTATCGAAAGCTCTGCACAATGGACGACTCATTCTTTGGAACGTTCTTAACTGAAACCAAAATATTATTATTAAATTAATAGTAATAATTATCATTTGAAAAATCAATACAGTGCAAGGGCTTCGGTGACTTTACCCCGCTCTGTTCGTTGTCAAATAACAACGTGGCCGTCTGAGGAAAACTCTCGTATTTTATGGCTGATGAAGATGGCTAACTGACTACGATCTAGAAATATGGAATTTTGTATGCAGATAAACAATGTACTTAAGTACTATATGTGAAACGTAGTTACATTTCAAGTAGTTACAACCCAGGTGTGGGCACAAAAGTCTTGAAGCTATATCCGACGAATTTAACTTAGGATTTACATTTAACCCTTTAAAGACGAAGCGTATCTGTTTTATGTAAGGACTCCGTGCGTACCGCGCTGTAAACACTCTCCACTTCGGTTATAAAAACCAATCTCTTAATGTTTTGTAAGGCAAAAGTTGCTGTTTGTTCTGAGATCCGTACAAAACACATAAACGCAATGTGGGCACCACGTAGAATTTTTTAATGTTAAACCTGGTCGTATGTAAAGTTACCGCTAGGCTTTAAAAGGTTAAGCAAAGCGGTTTTCACAAAAATAAAATAAATTAATGTTAATAATTGTAGCAAATCAATAGGGCTGTGATATTCTGTGAGCTGCGCTTGCAGCTGCATGTTTATGTCAACGGCACTGATGTTATTGACCCATCCTGGGAAAAGCTTGTCGAATATTTTGCTAGTTATTTAGTCGACGCGACATAAGATAGACATATTTCCCTAATTTATCACCCCACGATCCAGTTCTGACGCTTAAATATGGGCCTACTGCATTAAGTTTGACTTAAACATTTTCTGGCCTATCCCATTTCGTATTTTACCGCCCTGATATTGCCAGTGACACTACAGTCAGCACGACAAAGCACGTGTAAGGAACAAATATAAAGACTTTCCACAAATTTCCAAGTGACTGTGAAAATGTTTGAGCCTCTGAATGTATTTCTGTTGCAGGATTTGAAATCTAAGTGTGAGGAACAGCGAGTTGTGTTTCAATGGACACCACAATTACAGAGGTGAGCAACTAGGACATAGTCAAAAACTCTAATCACCAAGAAATACACAAAAAGAATTTTATCAACAAACGTAACACACTCCTACATGTTTGGACCCTGCTGGGTCATCTTCAGGGAGAACTTTTTTGTATTGTCACACTATTGTTGCACTTTATAGTTGAGTGAGAATGTGCTGTTTACTGTGTACTGTGTACTGGACGCGTGAACTCTCGGCGGCCCCGGCCTGCAGGCCGGGACCGCAGAGAGTTCACGCCTCCAAAAACAACGCAGTACACAGTCAACAGCACGTTCTCACTGAACTGTGAAGTGCAACCTTAGTGTAACAATAACAACAAAAATGTTCTCCCTGAGGATGACCCAGCAGGGTCGAAACATGTAGGAGTGTGTTACGATTGATGATAAAACTCTCTTTGTGCATTTGTTGCTGATTAGTGTTTTTGTATAATATAGTGCACGGACATGGAACACATTAAATTTAGGACATTGTCAGTTGCCTGAGTTATGCTACTTGGTATGTCTTACATGACGTTTCGAGAGTAGGCTGTTTCCTAATCTTCAGGTAATGGGTACGTATTGGGTAGGAGGTCGCTCGGGCTGCAGACTTGGTCCGGACGATCTGAAGGCTACTGCAGTGTCTTGCATCTGCAGGGAAGTGTAACGCGGTGCCTCGGCAGTCCGGTCCGTACCTGCTTGCTATTTTCAGTCAACTTAAAAATAATTATGTAACATATTGACTTATATGATATCGACTTCAGGAGTTTAGGAAAAAATCCTGGTGACATTTGTCTTAGGTATCAGACACAGTTAGAAGGTACAAAAAATCTATACATACTGTGTTGGGGTAGGTTAAGGAAAACACCAGCAGTGTCGCTTGAAACATGTCGGTTAAAACCATGTTGTAATGTTCGTAGGAAAAATACAATGAGGTTTCTAGACAGTGCCTGCATAAAAAGCGAACTTACGCGTTACGTGTCGCCGCTACTTGAAATTGAGTAACCCTTACCGCATAATCCAGTCTCGCAAAAGTTTTCCCTGTGTAATTAAATTGCTGAACTTGCCCTCTGCTATTTGAAATTTAGTTTTGGTTCAACTATCCAAAGTCATGTAATGACAAACACTTTTAAGCGTAACAATTCAGTTGCAGCTCGCAGAAAACTAGCATTCTTCATTACAAAGACCAACCGTTTAATAACGTAAGGGCAAGTCACTGTTTATTGTGATAATTATACAAAATACAAAAATGCGATGTATATGAAAAGTGCAGAGTTTTTAATTGTTAAAGGAAGGGGTACGTAGTCACCGTTGTGCTGTACAGGGTTATCAGGATGTGTGTTCAAGCAGCATATGTGAGAACTGAACCCGGTTCCAGATTTTGTCCCCCGTTGCAGCGTCGTAGATTTTGGAGTCCTGAGACAAAGCAAGGACTAAGATTCGTGCATTATTAAAGACAATCTTTAAGAAGTTTATTTGTATTGAGGAGATAAAACTTTTAAATAAATCTATTATTCTTACTACAAGCCAGTTTTCCCAACCAGGGTTCCGCAGTTTAACGTTCCGCACGAAATCCTGGAATAAATAAATAATAATTTTGTAATACGTCTAAAACTTTCAAATTTTCCTCGAAATAAATGGGAAATTTATCTCCGGAAATTGGCTATGCTGGAGTAATTTCCGTGCGCTGCCAACTGCTACTTTGTTTTCTGATCTGTAAATATTTTCATAGGTAGGACTTCCTCGGGCTTTGAAAAATTATTTTGGGGTTCCACCATTGATGGAAGTTGGAAAATATTGTTCTAAGTCCCAGCAAATGCAATTTAAATTACCGAATTTTATAGACGTTTGCAAACCAAAATTCAAATCTTCCTTTGGTCTGACTATTCTTCTCATATTACCGTACTCGTTACTAAAGAACCTCTCGATTTACCCGAAAGTAGCTGTTGCAGTTCATGTTTGGTATTCGGGAGGTCCCCGAATCAAATCTCGGCTGAGAGACCGATTATCCTGAACTAGTCTTACCGTGTTCCCTCCAGGAATGTAACGAGGCAGTACCTCAAAACTACGTCACGAAAGCTTCCTTCAGCACCCCTTCAAATACAATATTTATTACTCATCCAAACATTCGAGGCTACTGAAAGAATAATCAAAGAAGTCAAGACTATATAAATTAATGTCTCAGGAGGTTCATCAGTGCAGTCGTCATTCGAATGGATCAATAGAATGTCATTTGTTTCCTATCTTTATTCTCTTTATTTCTCGAATAAATACAGAAATAGTTCAACTCACATATGCGTTTGCTGCCGACGCCTAAGAAGGACAAATTTGCTGCATGACTTTAACTAAAATCCGTAATCAGGTTCTCAGTGCGTAGATCCAAAACAATAATTCAGTTAGTTTTAATGCGCTTTGGTTTATTAATGCATTAGCCTCAAATTATTCTAAATATAAATGAACAAATCAGTATCAGTCTCAATACGGTTATCTTGATTAGACAATAGGGTCTATCTGTCTAATTGAACAACATGTTTCGACCTAAGTTAGGTCATCTTCAGGCTCTTAAATTTTAAAAACACATTGAGAAAGATAAAGTAAAATTAATCATTTCTCGTTTATAAAATTTGAAATGAGTAGAACAAATTTTATGACTATAAAACAGAGTAATATAAAATGGAATAAAACAAAATAACACATGTGGATCAGAGGTATTACATCGATTATTTGCAAGTTACATTCCATTTCTTAATCCAAGGTTTGTAACCATCAATATCACCCGAAGCGTTTACGTGAGAATTCGTAAGTTATATTTTTAATTCTTTTCTTCTGTGTATTATTCCCATTCCAGATAAGTAGAATATTCAACTGGGATGACTCGTTATGTCGTATGATTTCATTCCTGCTTGCAGTATGAATACGTTTTTCAGCGCTACACTTCCCTATTTTATGTAGGTCAAACTTGGACTGATCATTTAAAAATTATGTAGATACCTTACAGAAAACTACACCTTCTATACGAAAACCAAACACATGAGTAGATAATAGGGGAGTTAATGCTATGATATCCTTAGTTACAACAACATATAATGTGGTATATGATTGCCAGCGTTTCGGAGGCACATACTGCCTGCGTCTTCACTTCTGTCTATTAAGCACAGGTAACGTGTTTCTCGTAAACTTTGGTACTCACTTAACAACCCAAAACACCACATTATGTGTCAGGTTGTTGTGGGAGTGACCTACACTTGTTGAGATCCTAACGGGGACACAATTATTACAGGGGACAGCAGCAACAGCCCGTCACAGCGAAACAGTCGACTTTTCCCTCTTTGCTGTTGTCTTCGTAGTCCTTGGGGCCATTCTAATAGTACTGTCCATCGCAGTATGGTGCAGGGTCTGCCGTCGCCATCAACCAGAGGATGGGTGAGTATGGGTAGTCCAGTTTTCTTTAATATGAGATATATTCTGCTGGTCGCTTCAACTTGGTGTCCAAGAGTGCGTATTTCGTTTGTGTACACAACTTTGAAGTCACGCACATACATACATACATACATACATACATACATACATACATACATACATACATACATACATACATACATACACACACATACACATACATACATACATACATACATACATACATACGTACATACACACACACACACACATACATACATACACACACATACATACATACATACATACATACATACACACACACACATACATACATACATACATACATACATACATACATACATACATACATACACACACACATATACATTGGTCTACACCTATATAACAGCCAGTTTGATGTGGGTGTGTCTATGCTCAAAGTTCCTCTCACGGTGCCGGTCAGATAGCGTTGTTCGTTAAAGGCCTCGACGAATCGTTCGATAACACATGTACACACTTTTATATCGTCTATAATTACAAAAACTAATGTGTGTATGTAATAATAAAATAAAAGAATATGAGATGGGCGGTTCATGTGGCACGCATGGTATAAAAAATAAACTCATATAAATTTACGTTAGGAAAACCTGAAGGAAAGAAATTCCTTTAAGGACCTAGACTTATATGGTGGGCGAATATTATACGAATTTAAAGTAAATAGGATGGTAGCTTGTGAAGTGGATTTATCCGCAACAGAATAGGATAAAGAAATGAGTTATTGTGAATATGGTACTGAATTTCCGAGCTATATAAATTACGTGCACTTTCTTGACTAGGGGAAAAACGCTTAGCTTTTGCGTAGGGCCTCTGCACAGTTGATTTAGTTAATCGGTGCGTGCATATCTGTCTGAAATAACGTAGCACGAAACGCTGCTGGTATTTTTGTTTTCTTCTGCACCAGTATATTGTAAATGATAGCCACCTGAATTGTTCTTATGTAAAGGAGAGGGAGGAAGGAAGGGGTGGAATTGTGATAGGAAGGACAAATAAAAGCCGCGGGGAAATGAATAGGGTAGATAGGGGAAAGGAACATGAAATAAGGGTGCAAAATTGAACTCTCAACATACATTACACTAATATATATGCGAATGTATATACATATTACATGCATGATATATAATGGGAATTCCAGCCTTAAATTTTATAAAAACTTTAAAAGACAAGGAATGGAATTTATCTGCAGATTTTTGTTAAGAAAGGAAGAAGGGTAAGAAGAAAATCACCAATATATGACGGCTATGGGGGGAGTAGGTTTACAATAGTAAGTAACTGGATAGTCTTTTGTTTGGCATTATTTCAGAATTCCAGGAAATGAATGTTAGTTTAGACTTAATTAAATATTTCCACTCGGGCTTGTAAATGTACCTGTGACATTTGACATATAAATATGTTTTCACAACATGCTCCTCATTAACTGACGGCTCGTGACAGGAAATTAATATGTTTGAATAAACACGTGTGCCAATTTTCGTCGCTGATAGAATAGACTGTAATTATACACAGATGATCATATGACTTTGGTACTCGTGACAGCGTTTGTGTCTGCGGTACTGTAGATATAACTGTATAAACTTCTTCACAAAAACACTGATCACCAACAAAATGCACAAAAACAGTTTTATCATCAATTTTAACACACTCCTACATGTTTCGACCCTGCTTGGTCATCTTCAGGGAGAACTTTTTGTTATCGTTACACTAAGGTTGCACTTCATAGTTGAGTGAGAATGTGCTGTTGACCGTGTACTGCGTTGTTTTTGGAGGCGTGAACTCTCTGTGGTCCCGGCTTGCACTGCACTGCATTTTTACTCACTGACGTTACAGCCGTCTTCAGGTTAGGAGTATATCGATAGAATGCAGTGACGTCACATTGACCGGTTTCCATGGTTACGATAGAGTTTGGTCTATATAAGGCATCGATATATATCGCGTATATGTTTTTAACAAAACATTTCATTCGAGTGCTTCAAAATTCCTTTCGACAATGTTATTTGAGCAATGAAGCTTCATTCAGATGTTAAGTAGTAATTATGACACAGTGGAAGCTTTTGATTTGATTGGAAACTGGTCCCTATTGAGTCCGCAGACACCAGCGATATAGTAACTGCTGATGGCAGCAGCCTCTCTTGCGTTGCAAATTTGTTTTATATGGGGCAGTACGCCTAGTTCCATACTGTATCCTTTGATTGTATGTAATCGGATGGTTATTGAGGTTAGGTATTTACAATGAAATTTGACATTATGTATAAAATATGGTACACGTGCATAGGAATTATTTTCTTTATTAGACTTGGTGTTCGAAACCAAATAATCATTCTTATAACGACAAAAATTACTCAGTTTAACTTCTAAAGGGACATGTGCTAATGTATACAAATGCAAGGAAGCTATCTTAGTGATATTTTTAAAAAGTAAATAATGAGTAGCCCCTACAAAATGCTTTGAAATGTGTTACATTTGGTCGTAAAATGCAGGTAAGCATTATTTTTTAGTTATTTTTGCTTTAAAACGTCAGGTTGCTCTGCTACATCTTGTATAAAATGCAACCACACCCATTGCCGGAAAGTTTTTTTTTCCCCGAGTTTCATTTAGATAATTGGCACAAGATATATGCATGTGATTATATCACTTAAATAAATGCGTGGAGACCATGTAGAACATCACTTCGCCTTAACATACGAATGACAGTTAGTAATTTACTTGCATCTGAAAACTTGTCTAGTCATATGGATATGAAGTATATCATTTGTGGAAGAACAGAATTTATTTATTTATTCTTTTATTTTAGATTATTTAACAATAGTTTAGATGAGTGCACAAATTCCAGGCGCCAGGTCGCCATGGCGACTGCATTATGTACAATGGCACGTAAAATTTCTGGGTCCCCAGTTTGGAACTTGCATCATTTCATATTTCTGACTTCTAGAATTTTGAGGTGGCTCACAGAATTTCGGAAATATTTTTGACCCCTGGCTTAGGCTATGTAGTGTCTTGTGGTAGAATGATTAATGCCTGAATTGGCAAGGACGTGGCAGGAATCGGTCGCAGCCTAATTTAAGGGAAATATTCTACAATTTATCTGAATACACTGGATACAATGAAAAAACAAACTTCAAGGCAGTCGAGGCTTGAACCCGAAGGCCCAGTGATCATTATAGGAACAGTCACGCTCCGCTCAAGGGCCTGTCGCCATTCTTCACTGTGTTCACACAAGCGTTCACGTTCAAGGCACTGCAGGGACACGAACAGATACATTTAAATACAGGCAAATAATATTCTCCGTGACCAGTTCTCGGAATCGAGCTCGACACGTAGAAGGAGCTGGACAGATCTGACAGCGACGTTTGGCCACATAACCTACGCAAATGATAACTGAAGAATTAATTAATCTTACGCACGTTCCTCAGTTTAAGGGCATACTTACATTGTAATATCGTCACTGGAGATAATCTTACAGAAATAAGTTGCAGTGACACGATATGTGTACTTCAAAAATGTTATGTTTGCCCGGCCTAGCATAAATCTTCGAAAAGACTGTGCCTCCCGAGAAGGGTGTTCTGAGCGGTTTTAATTTTTGTCGTCTTCCCTTCTCAAGACTGAAATTATTTTCGGCGTCTGAACCACAGAATGTTGTGATAGAGAGAGATAAAGAGAAAGAGAGAAGACTGCGTTTACGTTATCGATAAAGACGTAGATGCCAAGCGTCGGCTGTGGTTGTAGATAGCGTCGGTAGAAAGCAGCACCTGACTCAGATGGTGCAATTTGATCACGTATTTAATCAAATTCCCGTCGACTTGAGCACCAAGTTTTGTTTACTCGCAAACCGCATAACTTACATACAAATGTACTTTAGGCCCTACAAAAAACGCGTGTTTCACCCTTCTGCAGCAGTCCTGTTTGACACATTCTTGGCGCCGATAAAAATTTTGCGAACATCGTTGGAGATTAGAGCAAGAACTGCGTGTAGCTAGTCTTCGTATAAGATATCCGTTATTTTTATCCAGTTCTAACTGACATTAACCTTTTAAAGCCTAGCGGTAACTTTACATACGACCAGGTTTAACATTAAAAAATTCTACGTGGTGCCCACATTGCGTTTATGTGTTTTGTACGGATCTCAGAACAAACAGCAACTTTTGCCTTATAAAACACTAACAGACTGGTTTTTATAACCGAAGTGGAGAGTGTTTACAGCGCGGTACGCACTGAGTCCTTATATAAAACAGATACTCTTCGTCTTTAAAGGGTTAAAGGAGCTGTACGAAAAATCTCTGCACTTATATTTTATGAAGACAGTTCATTGGTTCCCGATATGTTACACGCATACAGAATGACGGACAGAACGATTTAATAGATGTTTTCAAATACGAGACCGCGGTAATAAGAAGGAAAGTTTTGCAGGCTGTATCTATATAATCGAAAACTTTAAGGGTGAAAATTTATTTTGTTTAATTTATCACCACAACGTGATGATGTACATGGGCCTAGTGATACAGTTTCATATATTCTTAACCTCAGCATTAGATGGAATGAGTGACTGGCTTCACACCATGGCCGCTTTACTTCTGAGGTAGTACTCGCCAGTACCCATTACGTAGGAACCTGGTCGGGTTCCACAGGCGATGTGGACGCTTCGGGGTAAACAATATTCTGTTGCTCCTGTCGGGAATGGAACCTGGGGTTTTCAGTCATCCAACCTTAGCCTAGACACTGTACCGACTGAACTGTCACCGCAGAGGCCCAGGTTCGGTACTAGGTCAATCCATGTGGGAAATGTGTTGGACAAAGTGACAATAAGAGAGATTTTTCTCCTAGCACTTCGGTTTCCCATGTTGTCATCATTCCAGAAACGTTCTGTACTCATTTATCATTCTTCTGTCACCGACGCTACGTAATCTTCCTAAGGGCAACGTCGTGAAACAAAAATTACTCTGTCCTTCTCTCAGTACTTTGACAGAACTGTATCGACTCGAAAATTCTGTCTTAAGTCTCCAGCCTATGGTTTTGTCAAAATGTGGAGTCACACGTCCGCGTGCACACGCACACACACACACACACACACGCATACATACACACACACACACACACACACACACACACAAATGCACGCCCTTACACATACAAACCAAGTTTGTTTTTGGACATTAGTTGCCCGAACCGAAAACTTAGTGCAAGATATGGGCACGCCATGACATGTGTGTTTATATTTCTTGCAATTAAAATTTCTGTGCACGTTCTAATGCAAGATATGAGAATGATGCCCATGTGCAGTAAAGTCTTCATGTTAGGAAAGAAACTGTGTGGATCTCAATACAGCCGGGACTACAGTTTAGACCATCATGTAGCTGTCTTTCAACGTGTGGAACTAGGGTGTTTATCGGTTCTGGGAACACGCGAAAAACTGTGGGTCTACAGTAGCGGAAACTGGAACACGTAAAGCCCACAACGAAGCTGGACAATGTGGCATCCGCAATCCTCGTATGTGTTTCATAGTGCAGCGAACTACCACACAGCAGCAGAACTGTACAAGAAGTCTGCTAATTGCAACGGGCATTAATTTAATGCAGTTAGAGGGACTATATGCTTAAAGAAATGTTAATGTTTTCGAAAAGTTACACCATAATATTAACGCTTTAGTCTCGAATCCGTATTTTCTACGATCAAATGATTAGAAGAAAAAGGAATACGAAATCGAACTCGTGTGAATTTCTCAGTTTTCTGATGACGTGTGGTCAGCAAACCGAATGACACATGATTACTTCCAGACAGACTTCATTGCATTCCCACTAATATGGTAGTGTCAGCTTTTTATTTAAGCAATTTAAATTTATATTTCAACAATAAAGTGTAATTTATTTTGCGATTAGCAGGGATTGAATCCTGTCAGATTCAGAACGCCTTTATTTCTTGCACTAATAATAATAATAATAATAATAATAATAATAATAAAGATTGTTTCTTTGCAAGGAGACAGGCCTGCTTACACGAATAAACAGCGTAATGATTTTTTAAAATTAAATTTTTATCTTAATAAAGAAAAGTAAGCTGAAAATATTGCATGAACATCTGTAGACATGTTTCTAGCATGATATTTTGCATATGTAACACATGGATGACATATCAGCTTGCGTCACCAAACGAAAATATCTGGCGTCGGCGGTAGTTTATGTAAATTACAGAGAAAGTGAATTTACTTACAAAAGTATCATTGTTTGATGTTAAGCGACCATGCGGTTCTGCTGTCTTACCCTGTCTATTCATATATTACTGGTAGCCTATTGCGAAGTTGCAAAATTTTACATTTTTACAGCGATGTTGAAGGTCTTCCGGGATGTTACGTCGTACCAACTGGCAAATACAGTAGGTGCTGAGTCACATTCTAGACAGACTGAATCCTCATGTTACTAAGTGGCCCAGACTGAGTGCAAGGTAACCAAGATGGTCGTCTGCCATTGAAGATTTTTTTAAGAAAATCTGGCATTTGTCTGTGCCTTTCCTGGAAAACGCCGCTTCTGTCAGATAGGTGGATAACAAAGGCCAAAAAATTAAGTTAAATTGTATTTGGAAGGTCAGAGGTCTTTATCAGCAGCTTAGGTGATCTACGCAGGACAGACAACTTACCGGCAATTTCACCTGTTTCTCTCCTCAGGAAAGGGATGGTGAATTACTTATTTACTGCTGTCCAATTGATACGTGGCTGACCGTCTGAAGGCTAATTTAGTCTAAATTATGTAATTAATATAGCTGATTCAATAAAGTCACGTACTTTGGCCACCAGTTCTAGGTTTGAAGTCGTTTTCGGTTTTCTACTGCGAGGGCTATCTTCCTTATTTTCTATGCCTTTTTAAAGGATTTAAACCACAGAAATATTTGTGTTAGGAACAAGCCTGTACTCCTCGGCTGGTTGCAACATTGTACGTGTTTCGGTGGGGCAATCCTCAAATTTTGTAAAGAGTTTGATTCTGATAAAGTAAACACCTGATATAGCGGCCCCCCCCTCCCCGCCCCGATATGGCACTACCGTCACTTAGCGCGTATGAAAGCCTGTGAGCAAAAATTCCATATTACTTTAACACTAGTAACCCTCGATATAGAGCCAACCTTGTTAGCCGCCATCCGCCAGAGGCTTTGCTGATACAAATGTGCCTATAAACGCTAAATAATCTCCGATACAGCGTCCGATTGTAATGTATTTAACTCTTTAAAGACGAAGCCTCTCTGTTTTATATAAGGACTCAGTGCGTACCGCGCTGTAAACACTCTCCACTTCGGTTATAAAAACCAATCTCTTAATGTTTTATAAGGCAAAAGTTGCTGTTTGTTCTGAGATCCGTACAAAACACATAAACGCAATGTGGGCACCACGTAGAATTTTTTAATGTTAAACCTGGCCGTATGTAAAGCTACCGCTGGGCTTTAAAAGGTTAAAGAATACGCAGAATGTGGTCTGGAATTTTCTTCTTGGCATCATAGCATGAGCTAGCGACTGCTACCTGTGCCGCAAACATTTATCGTAGACGCACTACAGAAATGCATTTTCAAATGTTTTAGCGGTCCATATCGTATTTGGGACTGGTGTTTTCCATAAACACGCCACTTACTAAAACAGGTACTGACTACATAACCCCAGTTTCCCTTTCCTCTTTGTCACGCTTCCTCGTTCCGGAAAATTCCAGCTTCTCAGTCCCGGACTGTTTAGACGGCGTTCTGGATAATTTCAAAATCATACAGAATACCAAGGTAATAATGTGACTGCCATGTAAGCGTCAGTCAAACGTAATATTACAGTGCAGACTGCAATTATCCTGGCCCTTTATCTTATTAGTGAAGTATGAGGGGAAGAGTAATATTAATGTCAGTGAAAACAACGTTGTGTGAGCTTTTAGTGACTTTCATCATGTCGGTTCTCAGCACAGTACAGCCAACCATTTCTCCTTATTACGGAAAAGCTTGCCAGTCAACGCCGTGTCAGTGATGTACTCGGTGAACAGAATAAGTGGGAGAAGCTAGGAAGTTCTCGTATAAAAAGAAAAAGGTGCTAGAAATAAGAACTGGAGACAGCATTAGCAATATAGATAGGATATTTAAATGCTAAAAACAACATATTTACTGATGTAATTCTTAAGGAAAGAGCGAAGATAATTTGAAAATTCTGCACACTAGTACTCTACTAATGGTCTTCTAATACGTTTTTATTTTGTAATTAATATTTTTTATTACATTAAGTGAATTTTACGAATTTGAAGTGTTGCAATATTTTGACGTACATCCGTCCACTATACACTGCCGTCCTTGATATGACGCGACAATATGTGGTGAAAAAATGGCAGCGTCCTGTCCGGAGTTGACTGTACATTGCTCGGTTTTGAGGCGTCTGACGGTTCAGTAAAACACGACGCACAAAGCTCGTCCACACGAAATAACAACCCGATACAATAGATCAGAGCTTGCTGGACTGTAAAAGCTTATCATGAATTTTATGCCGTTAGAGACAAGCGTAAACTTGTCTTCATCACATCCTGCAGTCAGTGATACGATATGGCAGGTGCACGAAGTTGTGGGGAAGGACAGACCTTAGCTAGCTCCTCCTACTTCAGGATCCTTAAATTATACGTACTAAACGTTACAAATACACAACTTTTTATGGTTAAGTTTCTGTGGAACTTAAACTGACAAGATGGTGGCCGCGCGCAAGTATACTTTAATCTTTGTTTTATTGGCGATATCCTGTGAGACACTAATGACAGGAATGTGAAAATTGTTACGGTGATAGAGCAAACACATACCTACCTTCATATTATGTACATCAACAATTGCAATCAAGGTAACGACGTGAAACTTTGAGGCTATTTGTGACAAATATGTGTACACACTCCGTATGTAAGTAATGGTTTCTTCCAGTACCAAAATTAAAATGAAAGATAATAATAGGCAAAATAGACATGCAGGACTAGCGACTTGTGCAATAGGAAAGTGGACTTTATTATTTCTGTTAGGAACTCCTTATATAAGGTAACTTTATTATTTCTGTTAGGAACTCCTTATGTAAGGTAACTTTATTATTTCTCTTAGGAACTCCTTATGTAAGGTAACTTTTCATCAAAATATTAGGAACTAACGTCAAACTGAGGCTGCCTTTCCGTCACAAATCCTGCGGGCTAACTTTCCTGAAGGTCTCTCCATTTGCTGCATTTAGTCTGTATACTTCGTATAGACAAACCTTTGAAGCCTGAATGAATTTAATAATATTAAAATGTATTGCTTCCCTCGTGGTTCTATTCTTTTGAGGAGCAAGGTCTTTGTTTCTCCTCCAAAGCGTCCAGACCTGCTTGGTGCCCACCCATCCCTGAGTACCGGGGGTGGGGGGCTCTTTCACCGCGAGGTAAAGCGGCTGATTCGAGAAGCTGACAACTCGCCTGCACCTAGAGCAGAGATCATGAAAAAGTGGAACGATACCTCCACTCAATGTAGGCTTCTGTGGCATGCACGGAGAAAACTTCAGCTTTATTTTATTTACTTCCTCACTGGAAATTAATTGCATCCGTATTTCAAACACAATCCATTTAGTGTTGTTTAGGTTAGTAATTGCTATGGGTTTTGCGATGCACGCGAAACCCATAAATGCTATTTTTTTAAAAAGTGAAAGCCGGTGATTGTGTTCTACATAGTAACCCCTGTTCTTTAAAAGGTTAAAGGTGATATCACAACTCACTTCTAAGGCAGTGCGTGCAGGACGGTTTTATATTGGATTCCCTCTCTTCTTTAAGGTGTTAGGCCTACATACTACAGCAATAAATATATTATTGCAAGGAGAAAAATAGTGCCTCCATCCTCTGGGTTGGAAAGACCCTTTCAATAATTTGAAGGTGGGGGTAGTACCTTCTTCCAAAAACGTGGGTAAATTTCTTACCAATTACAGCTCGTCACATCTCAAAAGATGGTAATATTCATAGTTACTTCAAAAAGAACCTCAAATAACCTATATTACACCTTCAGTTACGTATGAGCTTGCTCGAGTAACAGAAGTGTCTTATATGGATTTCCTTCAATGCGATAATCCTTTACGTGTTAGGTCCTCACGTAGTGTGGATCTAAACTGAACTAATTCCAGCAAAATCGAAACGCTGAAGAACATATAATTTAAGATTCGTGGTTCCTAACAGCGATCAAGAGATGGAAACCCATGTCGAAAAGACCAACTGGAAGGCCTGAGACACGTTGGGAAGGTGACTTTTGGGAGATATGAAAAGCATGAAAATATGTGATTGGAAGAATGTAGTGCAGAATAGAAACAGATGGATGGAAGAAAGTAGCTGAGCAAGCCGACACCTTGTGCAGGTTGTAGCGCTTTATAAGAAGAAGAAGAAGAAGGTTCCTAACAGCGGCTTCAGGAAGATTTAAATCTTGTGGGATGTGAAGCCGTGTCGACTGTTGGATCTTCACGATGGAGGCAGTGCGATGCGCCGATAGTCAGCAAATATTTACCAGTCTATACGTCGCACCCCAGAAAACTTGAAATTTGAACATGAGCATAGCTTTGTATGTTGATGAAACATCAACACTTCGGAAAGTAGGTCAGAAACAGGACTGATCACATCTCGCGAAGGAACTTGACTTCTAAAATATTATATTGAAGAAAAGATGGAAAGAAGGATGGAAATGACGGGAAGACGAGGAAGAAGTCGTAAGCTGTTACTAGGTGACCTTAAGGAAAGAAGAGGGTACTGGAAATTGAAAGAGGAAGCACTAGATCGCTCTTAGTGAGGAGCTCGCTGCGGAGGAAGCTATGGACCTGTCGTAAGACAGATCGCGAAATGAATGAAAGAAAGAAAGAAAGAAAGAAAGAAAGAAAGAAAGAAAGAAAGAATGAATGAGTGAGTGAATGAATGAATGAATGAATGAATGAATGAATGAATGAATGAATGAATGAGTGAATGTAGATGTAACGTAAAGAGTTTAGTCTAAATCGATCCTTCGGTTTGAACCGTGTTACTTGCAAAAAACAAACCGACGACGAAGTATAAGACCGTTGCTACTGAAAACGTGAGTGTACGTTGTACTGTAATGATTAAATTATGCTTTGTTATAATTTGTGGACATTTTGATTTAATTTTTCAAAGCCTAGTTTAATTGCGTGTTTTGTTTTCTACAGCACCAAGAAACGCTGAATTTTTGCGCATCGCCTATTTATGTGTTTTATATGATTTTCAGAATGAGCAGCGATTGTTTCCTAAATACAGTTCGCTTATTGGTACTTCTAGAGGTGGTCTAACGTATTCTCCGTCAGGTGGGAACACAATATTTTAATGTAATTTAGATTAATTCAAGGGATTGAAATTAGCGACAGGTTTTCAACAAGTTTTGAGGAGCAGTTTTTGATATTTATGCTACTGATTTCTTTTTTGCTTAACATTCCTTTTCCTTGTGATTTTAGTCCGAGCTTGTAACTAACTTCAGTACTATCCGGATAACGGTCTTTGTCGCTTCTTAATTTCGATTATCAAACATTGACTGTGCTGACCATTAGCCTGAGGACTACAGTGTTCAGGACCGATTTGTCCTTAATATTCGGCATAAATAATATCGTGCACAGTTTGTCTCTCTTTAACACGTCGGCCTGTAATTTTTTGCACAATTTGTCTGTCTTTAACACGTCGGCCTGTAATTTTGTGCACAGTTTGTCTCTCTTTAACACGTCGGCCTGTAATTTTGTGCACAGTTTGTCTCCCTTTAACACGTCGGCCTGTAATATTGTGCACAGTTTGTCTGCCTTTAACACGTCGGCCTGTAATATTGTGCACAGTTTGTCTCTCTTTAACACGTCGGCCTGTAACTTTATGCACGGTTTTTCTCTCTTTAACGTGTCGGCCTGTAATTTTGTGCACAGTTTGTCTCTCTTTAACACGTCGGCCTGTAATTTTGTGCACAGTTTGTCTCCCTTTAACACGTCGGCCTGTAATATTGTGCACAGTTTGTCTGCCTTTAACATGTCGACATATAATGTTGTTAATATTTTATCTCTTTTTTGTGGGCAAAAATGAAGTACATGAAACCTTTGCTCGGAAACTCTGAAAGGATAAGATCATAGGAACGTTTCAGTGTCGACGGGCGATGAGAAAACATTAAAGTGAAAGTTAAAGGGAAATTTATTTTAGAATGGCGACCATGGCCGGGCTTTGGTTTATACCGTATTGAAGCTGCAAGTTTCATTATAGGAGCAACATTTGTTGGCTAGCTGCAACTATTAGCTTCTTAAGGAAATCTGCTCCTTATTGTTGCGTAGTTGTATTTGCGTTGTGCCTAAGCACGATGCCCTTTTACCCACAGTTACATACTCATCTGTGATTCGCCTAATATCGAGGCTGTGTATATAATTACGCAACTCAGAGAGGCGTCTGTCACTGTCTGCCTCGCCATAGGCTATCACAGAACACACTCTCTACAGACCCGCCTAAAGCACAAGTTTCATTCTGAGCAAGTAATACCACAAGTTAGACTAACCTTCCACAGGTCAGGTCACTCGTCAGCTAACGTCATTACAGCTGCTGCCCACCAGCATTACTGCAGTCACATCACACCGCATACTGCCCATTGCATCATATACTACACAGGCAAGGCATCATTTACTCGTCGACATCTGTGGAGAAATCCGGGTAGAGAGGGGCAGTTAGTGTTAAATAATAAATTAAATGACTCTCGCACCCCGCCTGAATTTTTTAATCGCCACGGAGGAGCAGAAGCGCGCGCGCGCGCGTGTGTATGTATGTGCCTGTGTGTGTGTATGTATGTGCGTGTGTGTACGTATGTATGTGCGTGTGTATGTATGTGCGTGTGTGTGTGGACGTATGCATGTACGTACGTACGTACGTATGTATGTATGCATGTACGTACGTACGTACGTATGTATGTATGTATGTATGTATATGTATGTATGTATGTATGTATGTATGTATGTATGTATGTATGTATGTATGTATGTATGTATGTATGTGTGTATGTGTGTATGTGTGTATGTATGTATGTATGTACGTACGTACGTACGTACGTATGTATGTATGTATGTATGTATGTATGTATGTATGTATGTATGTAGGTACGTACGTATGTATGTAGGTACGTACGCACATACATACGTACGTACGTACGTATGTACGTATGTACGTACGTACGTGTGTGTGATACTCTGTATAACGGCAGCAC
Organism: Coptotermes formosanus; assembly: GCA_013340265.1. Classification (NCBI taxonomy): domain Eukaryota; kingdom Metazoa; phylum Arthropoda; class Insecta; order Blattodea; family Rhinotermitidae; genus Coptotermes; species Coptotermes formosanus. The sequence continues at coordinate 5,967 of BLKM01009860.1, read as the reverse complement.
ATTTTAACGTAGCCCTACCTAATTACTCGGATGTCTTAAAAAACGAGTAATTCATAGGGCATCTTTTTGTGCAGCTAATGAATAAGTGGAAGGGGAGAAAAGTCTCTTGCGCCGTGCTGGCCAGGCACCGTGTTAGTTTCCTGTCAGTCCCTGCAGACATTTTCTTCAGTTCACAAGCCAGATGCGGACACTATAACAAGAGTCAGCCCGATCATTCTTTTCCAAATCAATCCGAACTCATCATTCGCTCTGTGTAACCTCTGAACTGAGAAAACGTCCTTAAATAAACTGACCTTAGCTTGCAACATTTGAGGTTTTCACGGTGTGAACACTTAGATACGTTCTTCCATTTTATGACAACCGTCAGTCTGGCGGCTGTGTTATTACACGATCCCATGTCATGGGAACGAGCGAACGTATCTTCAATTTGTGTGAGCAAAGTGTGACCTGGCGCTGCGTGCAGGAAGCCGAAACTTCCGAAAAGTTTCATCCGTCCATACGCGTGTTTTAACCACATTAGTTCATCGCCCTGAGAAATTACGTTTGTATGGGGGTTCGTTGGTGAAGTGATGGGCGGAAGGGTGCGTGCGGAGTTTGCGCGCTCAGTAACCTGGCCGCACGTGCATTCTCATTCTGCTTAGCTGACAGTACAAGCTCCGACAGCAGGCAGACAAGTGCGGCATCATCACTCAGAATGTCGCCGTCATCGCTACAGGAACCCTAAGTTTCCTCTCTCTATTTTGATCAGTGCTTTGTATTTACGTTTTCTGTCGCCAGATGGCTCGACTGCTGGGCAGGTCGTTAATGCGATGGTCAGCGCGACCTTTTCGTCTCCCACTTTCACTTCCCCAGCTCTGTTCTCACTTCCTGCCTTACCCACCCTGTTACCCAGTAATTTTTGTAACAAACATTCTTTGAATAAGTGAAAATGACCTCGCGTAGAAGATTGTGTGGGTGCATTACCGTGCATTTCAGCCATAATCTTCAGTGTCGACGCTTGCTGATCTTTCGTGTCAAAGTGACTTTTTGTTTCGAGTTACAAATATGTTGAAAGTAATGTGGCAACAGTATGACCGTGGCCGGTTGTGGGAGTGTTAAATAGGTGTGAGTGATTCGCATTCATCCGAGCGTACGGAGGCGTGAGGCTGACAGAAATTAAAAAAAAACCTTTCCATGTGAACAGAACCCGTATTTGGATATGGCGTACAGTTTACTCCGACTGTGTCAGCTGACTCTACAGTGGTGCCGCAATACTTTTGAGACTGAGTAAGTTGCATGCTAATTCGCCAGCCGCTCTCAGGCTAGGCAGGCTGCATGCTGCCTTTGCTTCCATTTTTTTTTTTTGCATTTCATGTGACTGAAATGCATTTTGTATTTTCAGTTCTGTTGCATTCTGACGGTAGTAAATTACACTTATGTCTACGTAGCTCATAAACTTGTCCATCATATGATCCTCTGTATAAGGTAAAGGTAAAGGTGTAGCTGTTCACGCCATGAAGGCATGTAGGAGAAGCGGAGTTGTAGCTTTCTGGTCCTCAACCTCGGTAATAGATAAAGGTGACTGCTCAACTTCATGCCCCGGCCGCTTTAGCCACCAAAAAGGACCCCTCTACCCAACGAATAAGAGGCTTTTGAGGGGGGGGGGGGAGCTTGTCTGGACGGTTTTAGATGTATGGGTATTACGTAAAAGAAAAAATAAACACAGAGTTTCTGAAACTGGATCTGTTTCAGTTCTTAGGTTAAACCGAATTTGGGGATTCACCATCTCATTTTGGGCCGCCCTAGAAATGTCTATTCTCATCTGTGAATTTAAGACACAACAGTTTAAGGATATGGACGTTTCGAATCAATGCAACGACGTTTTAATTTTGCTTAAAATGTAAGAATTAGAGTCTAAAATTTTCTTTCGCATGTGTGGACGTTCGTACCTACACACTGCATTCTTTGCAGCTGTCAGACTGGAAGAGAAATTTACCTGGTGTGTTGGGGTGGCAACCCTGTTGCCGGGTCACCTAATTACGAGCTGCTTATTTTGAATGAGGTTTTTATGCGTCTCAGAAACTACAAACTACGAGAATGGAGTCGCGTTACGTGACTAAATTATTGGCAGCCAGCAGTATGAGGAAACTTACAGGCCTACACACTAATTCTTTTCCGACTGCTACACAGGGTTTAGATTTTGCAGTTATACACATTTCGGCTCCGTGTCTTAGCCATCATCAGCAAGCTATAATGTTATGAAGACGTAAGCAGCGTATCGTCTGTCTTGTAATGCAGCACGATCACTCATCGAATAAACATCGTGTATCTAAGCCTTGCACCTCCGCTCCGCTATAAACAGGTTTCCATTACTTATAGTTGTTTGGAGACAGCTTTCTACGTTTTAACTCTTTAAAGACGAAGCGTATCTGTTTTATATAAGGACTCAGTGCGTACCGCGCTGTGAACACTCTGCACTTCGGTTATAAAAACCAGTCTCTTAATGTGTTGTAAGGCAAAAGTTGCTGTTTGTTCTGAGATCCGTACAAAACACATAAACGCAATGTGGACACCACGTAGAATTTTTTAATGTTAAACCTGGTCGTATGTAAAGTTACCGCTAGGCTTTAAAAGGTTAATATTGAACTTATGTTTTAATCTCAATAGTTTTGATAATACTTTACAGGAATTAACTGCCGTTTGATAGTGATGTATATATGTTTAACATCTGCCGACACACGATGCGCTGCTTATGTCTTTATAACATTACATATTCCTGATCATGGCTACAACAGATAGCAGAAACGCGTAGCAGCGCAAAAACTAGAAATTGTATAGTAGTTGGAAACAGAGAGTGTGTGTAAGGCAACTACACGGAGTATGTACAACATTAATTGAGAAAACTTACTGTTTCACGGTGTGGTTTAAAGTAGACGTCGAACCTTTATGTTGTTTTTCTTAAGGCCTTTTACAAAAATGCGTACCGACCAATAAAGAGTATAGAGGAGTTTGTACCCTCAGCAACACTCTTTTCTCATGTGAGCTAAACGGGCAAGAACCGGCAGTGAAACATGTATTTTGTTTTACAAAGTTTTCTAAAGAAATTAAAAAGCGCCGATAATTTTCTTGAAGTTGTGACCTTTACTTGACCCCCAAGACCAGTTGTGCCAATATTGCTAAGACTGAATACCTGGCGAATTACTTGAAGCATTTGTATTTGTATAACACGTTTCCAGACACTGAATCCTAATTGTAAATTAACGTAAATTTGTACATAAAGTGTTAAATTAACTTTGCAGACAGCAAAGATTTCCTTATTTATTCTTAGCTTCTTCTTTTACTCATGTTTAACTCGTGCATGGAAATATCAAGAGATTTGATTTCTGACTAAAAATTAAGCCTAAAAACCTGATAGCCAGTCATTTTTCAGTAGCATCGCGTGGATCGTCTTTTACTTTAGACTGTACACTGTACTTTGTGAAGTGACCCTTCTGTAACAAATGTGAGTTACCCAGCGCATAAAACTGTTACACTGTTTGCTTGTTTTAAATTAACCTAACTCAAGAAGCTCAGATCCCAGTGGCCGCACGGTATACGGTGAAGGTTAGCGGGTTTCGCTTGCTGGGATTGCGGGTTCGAAACCCGCCGGGGGCATGGATGTCTCTCTTCTATGAGCATTGTGTCTTGTCAGGTAGAGGTCTCTGTGACGGGGCCATCACTCATCCAGAGGACTCCTACCGAGTGTGGTGTGTCTGAGTGCGATCGTGAAGCCTCGATAATGAGGAGACCCTGGCCCACTAGGGGCTGTTGCACCATGGGAAAAGAAAACCAAGAAACATGAAACCTTAAAAACCAACACAAACGACGTGATAGTGCCGATTTTAAGAAGCAGTGGATCTATATGTCCACTTCGGTGTGTGGCTTAGTGTTGTGGTGTCTAATTAAGCGAAAGTACAACGTAACTTGCAACCTTCTATGTACGATCTGCCACCACACATACGACGACAGTCAAAATGAAGAAATCTTAAGGTTAACAGCTCTTCTTCTCTGTGAGGGCAACTAGGCCTGATATTTGATGAAAAATCGTCGGAATAGAAAACACAGACGTCTCTTTGTCAACAAGTAACATTTGGAACAATGGAAACATTAGTTCAGACAGCACACAAAAAGCACTCAGTGACATACGGAGTCCAACCCTCAGCAGGAAAGTAATCATTGATTTCAATTCGATTGTTCACAAGTTCATCATGTGTAACGTAGCGCGTGTCGTGAACGGATCGAATTCCTAAGTCAAATATTCATATCTGGGGACGTCTTTCTTCGAGGGTATGACGCCACGTCACTTGTTAATCGCGTCTTGACATCGCGAGGAAACTCATTGCCTACATATTTTGGTGCATGAAATGAATACTCACCCAGTGTTCTGGTATATTGATGGCGAGTTTTCTTTCGTTGGACTCTTTGGAACTTCCTAGAATATTGCATTCCTACCATGTTTGTTTATTTATTGAGGTGCATTTAACGGCGCCGCCAGTAGCTCTTACGACCTGGTATAGCTTTAAACGGCCTGGTATTTAAGGAATAATGAAGGAACTGGAAACAATTTGGAAGGGAATAATAACAGGCTAATTTAAGACTTACTTTCGGACTGCCTGAAATGTAGATCGTTGCGAAACTGATTGCCGTAAGGTTTAGACGATATTTTTACAACAATGTTGCAGGTATTATATATTTTAAAGCAGTTTATTGTTTCTTATTTCTATTCTAACAAATTTCTTAGGCAGGTCCAGTAACCGCAAGACTTTATAGATACAAAGCTTACAGTAAGCCTGAAGATTATAGGGTAGCAAAAAGCGTAGCAACCAGACAGGCACTGTACCTACAAACGTGATATCGAGGCCCATTGGCATAAATACTGTTGACTTGGAAAAACGATGAGTATTACATATTCTGAGTGTGTGTCTGTAACCTTAGTTTTCCAGCATGCAAAGCGCATGCGCCGTATTATACTGTCACCTGTGGCCTGTCTGGCTCTACCATATTTTTCTGCATTATCTCATAAGTGGCACGATTTTTGGAAAAAAAGTTATTGAACATAAAACGTGTTTTGATTTTCTCTACAACTTTTTCTGAAACATTCCTTATGCTAAGAAGAACTCAGTGAGATGTTATTGTAAATGTGCATAGGAATTTATGTAAATTACCCGTTATTCTTTTCAGATTTTAATGAAACTTGGATTTTCATGACAGATTTTCGAAAAATTCCAAATATCAATTTTCGTGACAATCCTTCCATTCGGAGCCGACTTATTTCATGAGGACGGACAGACAGACATGACGAATCTAATAGTCGCTTTTGGCAAGTTTGCGAACGCGCCTCAAAATGACACGCTGTCTTTGAAATGTAATTTCATTCACACCAAATTACATTAGTTACATATCGGAATATATTTTGTACTTTGTGTTTCTCCTACTTATTAGAGCATTTACTGCAGTTTTCTTAAAATAGTTCCCTGAGTGAAAGAAATGCAGGGCCACAAAAATAGACGGAACATGTACAGCCAATGGATGGTGCTATGCCTCCGTACAATACATCAATCCGTGCTGAATTGCAGAGATAACGGACGAATATGTTTTCAGCACCCAAGAACAGGCAGTATAGCCAGCACCGAAAAACGTAAAATTTTATTGTGGATCCGTGCATATTATTGATCCATTAACAACCAGTCAAGACCCACTTGACAATATTTTCAGCAAAAATTGAAAACTTTGTCATCTTTGTCATCGCTATCTTCATCAACACAATCTTCACCGTCACCACCACTACCACCACCACCACCACCACAACCACCACCACCACCACCACCACCACAACCACCACCACCACCACCACCACCACCACCACCACCACCACCACCGCGCCGCCGCGCCGCCGCCGCCTCCACCACCACCACCACCACCACCACCACCACCACCACCACCAGCACC
>BLKM01009853.1:0-36866 GCA_013340265.1 Coptotermes formosanus | reverse complement strand
GCTCATGCTCATTTAACTGTATCGAAGCAGTTTTATATGTAAATAACTGTTCTCCCTGAAGATGACCCAGTGGGGTTGAAACATGTAGGACGAAGTAATATTAGTGCATATAATAGTACACATCGTGCATTTAGTTGGTGGTTTATTGTTTTTATATGAACTAATGCATGGACATGGAGCATATTAAATCATTATCAGTCGCAACATGACCGTATCTGCATTAGACAACGGAGTCTATGTGTCTACTTGAGCAACACATTTCAACCTAAATTAGGTCACCTTCAGGCTCTTGAACAACTTTAAAACACACAGTGAGGAAGATAATATACAATTAATAGTATCCCATTCATAAAATCTGAGATGAGCAGAACAATTAAAAGAATGTAAAATAGAGTAATATATTTGTTCCACTCATCTGTTGCTCAATTAGACACACAGACTCTATTGTATAACAGAGATAGCTGTGTTGAGACTGATATTGATTTGTGTATTCATATCACTGACATACAATGGGATGTCACACATATAAATACAGGAAGAAGCACATTTCATCAACATATAAAAGTCTGGACATCAAAACCTGCCCTTAAAAAAGATGACATGTCTGGGAAAAAGATGAGTCACCCTACCTATAGAAGCAGAAGATTTCAAATCTTCTACTCTTGGATAAAATAAACATCAAATTAAAATATGGTTGCAAATCCCGTATTATTGTAAAATTCAGACTCCTTATTCTCAAATGATGGAGATAAAACACAGATGCATTTCAGGTTACAGCGACCATCGTAACAATACACCTATGATGAAGCTCAAATCTTGGAGATGACGACAATGGTAGTTGTAAATAACACACTTTAATCAGCACTTGTAAGTTTTTAAAGCGTGAATTTGCCTCAAAAAGTGTCAATATCTTAAAATCCTTGATCACAGAAACTACATAGTGGGGTCCTCAACTTCCACTGTTTACGTACTGCACTACTGTGTTCACTGAGTGCCAAGTATTACATTTTTTCAGTACTGCTCATGCCAATGCTGTACAGCTGGAGAATACCACATTCTGTTTTCCCAGACAATAAACTTTTATATCCACACTAATATGTGGCCACCAACCCCACAGTACAGACAGATTTAAACTCCCAGTGCCTGAACAATACAGCTTAAATTAATTCTTCTTCAACAATTACAGTTCACCGGTCACTGAAATCTGCCATTACCGAAAAAGACTACCTCCCATACAGAATTGTGATTTTCACCTTACCAGGCTCCAGAGATGGAACTTAATCCTCTTAATTGTTCTTAACTTTCCATAGCAATAATAATTACTCATACACCTTTTACAGCTGTAACTACTCACTGTGTACAATGTATCTTTGTATATAAAACATATCTACAGGTTTAGCTCATTTATATACATGTATATCACATTTTATTGTTTTAGCAATAATGAATTTTTACCATTTTAAACACTTCTGTTGCCAAATGTGGACACACATAGGGAAACAACCCAAGAAATTAATTTTATATATTTAGGCAACATGGAACTTCACTGCATTTTTAAAACACACTGCATGATCTGTATTATTTTCCACAAAACTCAGTTTATTTCATAATTTTATCTTTTGGTGTTCAAACAATATGTCTTTCATAAACCTTACATTAATATTTAAATACCCACCCTGGTGGGCTGCAGATTAAGACTCTTTCATTCATGCCAAAAGAACAGCAAGCTTCTGGATTTCCTTATAATCTGTGCTGCACTTTGGGCCACATGAAACCGAACATATGACTGCGTCACTTTTGGATTTCACTGATGACGTGCTCACATGATGCACAATAAAAGCAACATACAATATAATATAAGTTACTTCACTTGACACACCCACACTGTACACATTAAAATACAGTTCACTGATAAAATTTTAATTGCACATGTAGTTATTTTTGCCATTTACATACCCTATATTACATTTACACGTATCTTATATACAGGATATTACCTGCTGTTAGCTGACAGATAACATGTAGCTTTCATACATGATTTATGGTTCATCTGGTTATGGACAATGCTGATATTCAGAATTTGTTCTAATTTGGTAGCACCACACAGATTGGGTAAAGTCAAGCAATCATGTCAACCATAGTGTTCAGTGTTTACAGGGCACGCTAGGTCAAGTGGTAATGCTGCTGACTTGTACTCAGGGCGAGCCAGCTTCAAATCTTGACCAGGACCCTCAATACAGCTTTCCTCAATCCCTCCAGGCAAGTTTCAGAACAACATCTTAACTTAGCATAAAGCGTATGTAACTGCCTATTTGCTCCAAATTATTTTTACCTCGTGTATAGGAACACCAACAAACAATGCTTCAACGATAAAATACAGTAACACGTGGCAATCCTTTGCTCAATGGCAATTTTACCAACCACAGATTTCAAGTATCCAATTTTGCCAACTGTGATACCTCATATTATACATCTGCAGCTTTTAATATACACAGATGGAAACAAAAGGGCAGGGCACAGCACAAGTCTCATCATTATCAACGCCGAGGTCACAATGAATACCTTAAAGCTAAATGACATAATTGGCATCACTGTTTCAAATTTGTAACTTACATGATCACATACTAATACACAGGGAACTTATATTCCATGAGGTTTAACAGTGGCCATGGTCCCCGCATCTCAACATCCAATGTGAACTTGGTCCTGCCAACCGTGGTGTTCCCCAGGTAGTAGCCCTTCCTGTTCATGGGGGCCTTCTACATGTGTCAAACATTACCTGACAACTATCACCAGTTGTCCACTCGCAGAGGTATATTGCACATACATGTCATTTTGTAAAATATATCTACTTATGCTTCTAGTCACTGGCAATATACTGAGGTTTCTTAACATTATCTACTTTTCCTGTACATCTGTGCAAGGTAACTGAAATGTTGCTACCAGTGACAATACTTGTCTGTGCACACCGAAGACAAGCACTGAATGATTATGTGCAAACTTGCAATACATGCAAGCAAATTATCCACAAACTTAGGAGGTATGTTGTATCATTCAGTTTGTTAACTGCAGCTTGATTGTGTAAAAAGTACAGTTTATTACTGTATATCAGGTCCATTTTAACAACAATAATAAAATCTGTGTCTATACATAAGCTCACTCAGTTTTACTTACCCTGGGGTTATCAATTTACAGTGGCTACAGGATCAGAATACAGTCGACCTCGGTTATACTGGCCTCAGTTATAATGTATTTTGGTTATACCAGATCATTTTTTTCATTCCCCGGCTGTTTCCCTATGCTTTATCACAGTAACTAACTCGGTTACACCGGTCTCTCATATATCGGATCTTTGGTTACATCGGATTTCACCAACATTCCCCAACAGTTGATTTTCCTCGACTATACTGTTTTTGGCAGCACAATGGACAGTTGACCATGGTTACACTGTGTTCGAGCGCAGAAGTCGCACTCATCAGAGCAACACGCAGACTGCATATGTAACTTGATACCATTTTGTACCTGGAGACGCCGTTGAGACATGCAAATTTTGCACTTTGTTTGGCTTTCCTACCGACAAGGTCCAACCATTAGCAGTTATAATGGATAAGATGGGGCAATCTCTACCTGTTTCTGTTATTCATGCACCAGCGAGAAAGTACTGTAATTGTCATATGCAGGCATCTTTATGGCACTTGGTGTAGACTGCCCTGTCACAAATCAATTACGGTTTGACTTTGGTGCATTTACTTGTAACATTTTAGGTAGCAAGTTTGTAAGAATTCCATACGGTACATAAACACAATTGATTGTTCGGCAAAGAAGTGATACGTATCAGTACTAGCTGACAACCAGGCGTGAATATGTACAGTATTTAAAAATTTTGGCTGGTCCCAGTGGCCACGCAGTGTAAGGAGTGGGTCTGCAGCTGTTCACTTGCTGGGATTGTGAGTCTGAATCCCGCCAGGGGCATGGATGTCTGTCTGTTGTGAGTGTTGAGAGGTAGAGGTCTTTGTGTCGGGCTGATCACTCATCCAGAGGAGTCCTACAAGAGTGTGGTGCATCTGCCACAGTAATGAGGAGACCCTGGCCCACGAGGGGCTGTTGTGCCACTTGGGGAGGGGGTTAAAATTTTGAGCGTCTTGTACAATATGTACAGTAGGTGCGTAAAGAAGGGGAGCATTCAGGCATCTTGTTGCGTGGTGCCTCCATCGGTTACATCAAGGGTTAAGGCATGTAGTAATGTGTGTTTTTGGATGTGCAAAATATATCTTTTCATGTTCACATGTAATAAAACTGAAACCAAGTGTAACTTAAGTGTTACTAATTTAAATGTTATTTTAAAACGCAATTTAACTGAACCTCGGATATAACAGACTTAGGTTATAAAGGAACACTTTAGGACTCCCCTTGGGATCTGTTATAACCGAGGTTGACTGCACTTCAATAAACACAACTTTGTAGGTACTGTACTTTTAAATATCCAGGTTACTACTACTGGAAGACAATATAAATGAAATATAGGACAGGTGTCATAATATTCAGTACTTATGTTACGACTTATGCTATTTTAATTAAAAACAGCAGTAAACAGCACTGGTTCCATATACAAACTCTTCATTCTTATGATGAATATTTTAAGGACTGTCATCCCCCAGAAAAATTACATGCCTGCAGTTGCATCATGTGGGATATATCCTGCCACAAAACAAAACAAAGCCTTGACTGTCTACAAATGACTTTAAAATTAAATCTGTTTTATATTTTAATGTAGTGCTGTACATGACTAATACTCTGAAGTATGTATTAGACATGTCCTGTGTACACTTAGGCTTTCTTTTAGTATGTCCGTAACCTAGAAATGAAACCAGTTTTAAATCAGGTTAGTTTTACTTATATGAGTGTAGTGCAAAATACACACCATTTCTGTCCCCTACAAATAATTTGGGGGTATACAGTGGCGCAGTTGGTTGAAGCACTGTGCTACAAGCTGGCAGGTTGTGGGTTTGATTCCCGATGGTGTCACGGGAATTTTTCATTGACATAATCCTTCTGGCCACACTGTGGCCCTGGGGTCGACTCAGTCTCTAACAGAAATGTGTACCAGGAAGATTTCCTGGGGGATAAAGGTGGCCGGTCCATAGGGCTGACAACCCTACCACCTTCATGTGCCAATTGTCTTAAAATCTGGGAACCTCAACCTCCTGGAACCCTAAGGGCTTGTCCAGGCCTGTAATGGGACAGCTTTACCTTTACCTTACAAGTAATTTGAAGAGCATGAAAGGTAGCACATATGTAATATACAATCTTATTTGAAAAGTAACAAGAAACTGCAGGCATGTATCTGCATCACTTCAACAATTCTTACACTGTGCTATGAACAGTAAGTTTCTCAAGACTCTGGGTTTGATGGCTTATGAAGTGGTACCTGGGGGTATGTAGGAAAATCTGCAGTTTCAATGCGGTCTTGAGCTTTGAAAGAAGGATAAAGACCTATCTGATTGGTGCGAAGGTTCTTGCCTTTACTATAACCGTCCCAGTGATTACCAGCGATACCAATTAAATCACCCTGTTCAAGATTCATCTCATTCATATCACGGGCATGATGTGGGAGAACAGCAACTTGAATATGTGAGGACTGACCACCATAGTAATAAACATCATCCAGTGAGCGGAACCGCCTGGCTGCATCCGGATACAAAGTTTGCATTATCTCGTATGCTACTCGGCACACCTGGAACATAGTAACCGCAGTTTGTGGGCTTTATCACGAAACTTTCAGTTCCACTTTTTCTTCCCCCATAACTGAACAGATACTGCTGACAGCCAGCAGATGCCATGTGTATAACTTAAAAGATTAATTTGAAAAGACCACGCAAATAAGAATAAAATGAGTGGTCAGTGAGAGGCCAAACTACTGTGCTTCTTTCCTACTGGGATTTTTTCTCTTTGCTATAACATTCACCATGACTTTGGGGTCCTCGCAGCTTCGTATTCAATGGGCACTTCTAGGTCTTTCCACAGGGGTAAAGCAGCTGCACAATGAAGTTGACCACTCATCCCCATCTAGTATCAAAGTTCAAAAAATGTGTAGCATTATTGCTTACCCTCCATATGCCTTCATGTATGCAGAAGCAAACTTTTCCCATAGAAATAAATACATCAGGCCAAACTGTACACATTAATCTTTAACTGATGAATGTACTACATGTAGTACGCAGACATGAAAATGTTGGACGGTCTTTTTTTTTTTGCCTCCATCTGTGCATGCTGCCATTTGTATGACTTGCAGCTTACTCTGCACCATCTTTAAGCATAAAGTTATGGTTAAGAAGATGAGAACTTCAGCACAAACAACTAAAAAAAAACACACTTCACCTGACTTGAATTACATTTCTAGGACAGAGTCCTAACCATGGCTTATAAACAAAATATTTCTTCTCATGTCTACTTGTAAAGTTTACATATGGAATAGCAACAGAGATAGCACAATTAGTATAGTGACTACACTATGCCCTGGAGGTCTTGGTTTGATTCCCAACAGAAACTGTGAAGTTTTCTTGGGAAGTTTCAGCACACCTGGCCTTTTATTCACTGGGCACCACATGCTCTTTTCCCGAAGGTACGGCAGCTGGAGAGCGAGGTAGACCAATCACCTCCCTACAATGCTGAAGTAAATCTTGTTTATCATTTAAATGCCAATGTATTTGCCAGCAGCCAAGCTCTCTTTTAGTCTTATATGTCCATTTCTGTGCATGTTCATGTCCATTGTACTTACACTTGTAAAGCTAAAATCTTAAAATGAGAAGTACACTTGTTAGACCACATGACCTACCATGCTCCAAAGTTTGAAACACTCCTCCCACGTTAAGCAGCTTATTTTATGACCCTTCTCAGAATTTGCTTATTTTCATATTACATGATGCAGAGTCAAAAAGTAAAGTGATTTTATTACTTTGTGTACAACGATCTGTTACAAATGCAAAGTGTATCATTTCTCAACATAATCACCCTTTTTTTTCAACACACACTGGGTAGCAGTTAATCAGCCTTTTGATCCCATCTGTGAAGAAAGCTTCCAGATGTGATTGAAGCCATGTATGCACTGCATCCTTAACTTCATAATCACTGGTAAATCTTTGTCCATGCAAGGCTTCTTTTAGTGGTCCAAATATGTGATAATCCAATGGAACTAGGTCCTGTGTGTGTGTGCACGCGCGCGTGCGTGCATGCACACACGTGTGTGAGAGAGAGTGAGCGAGACAAGTTCACTAATTAAACCTGACACTCACTTGTGACATCAATGCATAGTATACAGTTATCGAGACAACTGCTAGGTTTTGCAGTGTGCCAACTGCAGCATCTCTAGAGGCAAATTCACTTTACTTTTTGAGTTACCTTCATATTTATCCCCAAAAAACCCAATGCAGATATGTGTGCGCCAACGTACACAAGATGCTTACTTTGTGGAGTGTACACTCTATGCAGGATTTATTTATCACATCAGAGACCCCTGTACGTCTGCAGTCTGCAGATACATTTTGTCTCTGGTTTCTCTCAAGAGTTAGAGGTCACATTACACACTACAGTGTTATGGATGATCAGTTTATAACTTTTCAGAACTGCAGACAAGAGCTTGAAGTCACTGGTTGAAAAAGGCACTAAAAATTTTCTTTATTCTTATACACTATAAAAAGGTCATTTCAAGCATCCTAAATTGTGTCTGTTTTAAATTTCTGCAATCAGAAACCTGTAGGAAATAACTGTAGTGAATTACTTCCAGTATTTAAAGGGAAAGCTGGGGGACAAATCATAAAACTATAAATTAAAGCAGTTAAAAAAAGAAGTTATTAATAAATAGTTGATTTCTAACATAATCATCTATCTTGCAAGCAGTGTCCATTTTACTGTGTTCCTGGGGGCGGCAGTGACTGTGGTAGCTACATCACATAGAAAACCTGCATCCACCAGGAAATGAGGGTCTGTTTTTCTTCTGTAGTGCAGCTTACCTTATTTCACACAGGAGCCTCAAAGTACTGACCTTCAGCTTCTAAGCAGGCCTTGCACATTCTGAATATATTTCTCAAAACACAACAGCACTCATCTTCAAACATCAGCAATTTCTCTTTGAATACTGTCTTTCAGCTCTTGCAAACAATCTGGACTGTTCACATAAACTCTACCTTTCAGTGTCTCCCATAATTAATAATTGCATTGGGGTTCCAATCTGGAGATCTATGAGGCTATAATTTGTGGTTATTCATTGCATACGTCTTCTAGGTCAGTCTTACAGAAGCTTGCAGTGTGGGCCACAGTAATGCACTGCAAGATGGAACTGCTCTTCTGTTAATTCTCTCAAGAATGGTGTCAGAATTAACCCTTTAAAGACGAAGAGTATCTGTTTTATATAAGGACTCAGTGCGTACCGTGCTGTAAACACTGTCCACTTTGGTTATAAAAACCAGTCTCTTAATGTTTTATAAGACAAAAGTTGCTGTTTGTTCTGAGATCCGTACAGAACACATAAACGCAATGTGCGCATCACGTAGAATTTTTTAATGTTAAACCTGCTGGTATGTAAAGTTACCGCTAGGCTTTAAAAGGTTAACTGAACGTAATGATCGTAATTTACTGTTTCTCTAAAAACACAGGCACTGTAATTTTGCATGCACTCACTGCACATCAGATTCTAACTTCATGAATTGCAAGGGGATTTTGGAACACTGATATCTGTTATTCTGGCTGTTTATGTTCTGGCATAATGTAAACTATCCTACTGCATAAAAGCCCGGAAAATGAACACTCTATGCACAACACAAAACATGACCATGCCCATCTCACAGTGCAGCACTCATAAGACAAAGACTTTGCAAGTGGAGACTGTATCTTCTTGGGTGCAGGGGTCTGCCAAAGCACACAATATCACTTTCTAATGGACAATAATTTGCAATTACACACCTGTATATATCTGCACACAATGTAATTACATAATTAACATGGAAGAGATGTACAGTGCGATCTCTTAGACTATTAATATTTCAATTTTTTAAATGCTTTTAGGCTTCTTTGGTTGGCTCAGTGGTTACTAAATATCAGCAGTACTTCCAAAACTTTGCTAATATCCTTTAATTTTGGTCTCTGTAAGACCAGGTATACAACCACTTCCCATGCATCTCTAAAACAGGGCTAAAAACCAAATTTCACAATATATTAACAAATTTAATGGATTTCATTATGGGATTACAAACGTTGGCCAAAACCATATCTGACAATCCATACTACCATTTCATAGCAAGCTGCAACTCTGGATTTGGAAAAACACAAAAAATGCACATAATCAAGAGATGGGTGAGGTATACTACTGTGTTTACCTGGGAAGAGAAGGTGCAGACCAGATAGTCAGACAATGACAGGAAATGAATGTCAAGTATGATGCCATTCAGCGAAGAGTCTGAATACCGTGTTGATACTGCTGCAGTCTTTGCCACATCTGGATCAGCGACGATGTCATATTCAGGATACCTATCAAATGTACATACGTGAAGTGCCAGTTGTAAAAACAGTAGCAGCAAATATCTGCTTTATACATGGGAAAAACTCATATAGTGAACTGCCATAATCTACAAACTTTCCACCAGCTGAGTAACATCCTTGCAAACTACATGACACCAAAATCCTCTCTACTAGATCGGGTTATATGAACAGACTTATCAGAAAGGTGATTGAGTTGGAGCTCCACTCCAACAATATGAAGAGAGAGGATGGCCCGATTTTAAATGGGTCATCGAAATTTCTCAACCTTGCTCCCTGAGAATGCAGATGTCCCACTGGGATGTGTTGATATGCTTACAAGCCTTCTCAGGGTCAAGACTTCCCCTTTTCCTCAGTTTCTCTACTTTTAATCTTGTGTTCTCCCATTCCTGCACCTCATTTCATTTGTTCATTGTTCCACTATACTTTGGGTCCCCAGTTTGTATGCCTCTTTCCATTTCCTCATTTTGCACCTGGCTCACTCCCACACCTCCTTTCATTTATTCACTTTTACACCTTAATCTGTGTCTCCCATCCCTGTGTCTCCTTTCATTTATTCACTTTTCCACATTTATCTGTGTCTTCCATTCTTGTGCCTCTTTTCATCTCCCTCCCATGTCCTGAGAGCACTGTCATGCTCCAATAGCACCAATGGCTCTTTATTCCCCCACCCACACTACTCCCCATACAAGGATGTACACATGTTGCCCATATTCTTCTGGGACTGCTTAACCCTTGCAAATGGGACCAACAGGCTAACCCAAAACAATGGTTAATAACTACCAACATACACTGCATACACCTCAACTAATTAAATTTTATGCCAACACATTTTTAAGCACTCTTTAAACAAAATGCATAAGGTGTCTGTCCACTGTTATAAAAATGGTCCCTGGGTTCCAATTAAATTTGATATTCGAGGTCTAAATTCTAGGTCATTAGACAATTTTAGTTTCTGTTCAACACAATTTCCACTTTGCACAAAGCTCAAATTTAACAGATTTTGTTATTAATCAACCAACTACTGCACTATAATATAATAATTAATAACTAATCTGTACAATAAGCAACTGCACGGAAGATGTACAACATTAAATGCTCAAATTCAAGTTTATCACTGTTATCAAAGCAGATTTCAGTTAAGATCTGCAGCTTCAAAATATTTTTACATTTGGTGTATACTTAAAAAGAAATGAAGCCTGGTTAGCTCAGTCAATACAGCAAGTGGTCTAGGTGGCTAGACACCCAAGGAATCACAGTTCAACTCCTGTCATGGGCAAGAAATTTGTCTCTTAACCACAGCATCTCTCCTGGCTCTGGGGCCTCACCTAGCCTCCTATCTAATGGGTACTGGGGGTGCTTTCCCCTGCCAGGGCAAGAAGCTGATCACTCAACTGCATCTTGTGCCAAACTCAAGAACGTATGCAGCTATATCTCCTGCACCTTCATGGCGTGGTGCTTCATTATGCACTAGGAAAACTTTAATTTTACTTTAAAAAAAACACTGATGATTATGTTATGTGGTAGCTGTATCTGTAATGTGATTAGGTTTGTAATATACTAACTGCCCATATGCTCAGTTCTCTTTTATCAACAGTATCTGATTCATGCACAAACCTTTTTACAACAAGTTTAGCAAGCTCCCTTCCATTTCAGTTCATGCACCACAAAGACTGAACTTGACAATAGAAAAAAAAAAACTGTGCAAGTTGGTTCTTTTCAAAGTTACATTAAGGTTGTCATGGAAGACTGAGGCCTCTGTCGCAGATAGGCCACTGAAAGAATTCACTTTATTTGTAGTGATTAAGGAATGAAAGCCCAATCCAATTAAATCAAACACACAGATCTTAAAGACAAAAATATGGGAATATTTTTGGTCTCAAGGTTCATATATATTAATATGGTAAGGTTCCTTTGCAACATCATGATCTACTGAAATACGGAATGTATCTTTTCAAGATAAGACATTTTTAGACAGCTTAAGCATTCGGCATTGATGGAAATCTGTTTTTATAAATTCCTTCTCAGAAAATTGTTTTTCAACAAAAAAGGCCAATCTTGAAAACTGAGAGTGCTGCCTCACGCAGACACCAAGGGAAGCT
Organism: Coptotermes formosanus; assembly: GCA_013340265.1. Lineage (NCBI taxonomy): Eukaryota > Metazoa > Arthropoda > Insecta > Blattodea > Rhinotermitidae > Coptotermes > Coptotermes formosanus. The sequence goes on along the minus strand of BLKM01009853.1, from coordinate 25,233 downwards.
AACCTATTTCATGTACTTCTCATGGCCTTCGTTTGAGGCAGGGCTGTCGAGTTGAACATTTTGCTTCTTATTTACACATGTTAGGAGCTTCTGTTTATTTACATGCTGCTTATAATCCGTTAATCTCTGAAAGAAATTATGCAGCAACACGCATTAGTAACATTTTTAATGTTTCGTAAGATTAAGATGCTGTAATCGTGTTGATTAAATATTTCACTGTTTCTATGGGTGAATCATTCAAACAGGTGCAACTAGTGACCTTAAATGCTAAGTAACTGTATCATGCAGAAATTATCTATTATTTGATACTTCTGTGAAGAATGTGTACCTTATATACGTAGCAGCATTGAAATACACTTTCTTATATTACAGTATATAACCTGTGACAAAATGTAAGGCACATCCTTACTTCCTCCGTGCTTCAGCAATAACCTTTGGATCATCCGAAGCCAGATAAACTCTCCGCCTATCCACTTTCTGCTTCATTTCTAGAAGATTGTAGTACTCATCCACAGCAGCCATGTACTCTTCCAAAGGGTGGAATGCTGCTTCTGTCCCAACTTTATCTGTTCTCCTGATATGCACTCTGGAAGCATACACAAACTCTGCCACACTATACTACAAAATACATGTATATGTACAGCTTATATCTCAGCAAGTGTGATGGCGTTTCTAAGCAGTCACTTTCCCTATGTGTATTCCCACGAATCTCTCATGCTTAGAAGCACTAGGAGATATCACTATCTGAAAAACCTATCACTAATGTTGTCACATTAATTGGTGTTGTTAAATGAAGCAAAATGGAATCCGTTCAATGTAACGTCTGGTTTCATAAACAAGAAAGGCACACCCGCCACATGACATGAGACAGATACTGCTACAGCACTTTCTATATTCTGACCAGAAATCATTGAGCTTTGTCAGAAGATGCACTGTCATAATGCAAAATCCACTTCTCTTATGAATGATTGGGCTGCCTTGATGATTACATTGTGGTAAACATTCCAAAAGTTAAAGAAAAGTGATTGCTTCAGTGGCTGTTATGACTGTACAAGCCAGTAATGGACAATTACCTCTCCCCCCTCCCTAAAAGACACACACACAGAAGAGGAGGAGGAGGAGGAGGAGGAGGAGGAGGAGGCGATGATTTGGGCTGTGATTTCAGCATTAACACTTCTTGGTTTCTCCTCACATTCCACTGCCCATTGAAATTCTTTTGAAATATTCTGGAGCAAACTTTCAGTCATGTTCACATCTTTGTCAAAACCAATCTGACAGTTTCTCTAATTACATTCACTTACTCTACTATGCTCTAAACAATCAATCAATGCTCACTTATTTCACAGGGGTGACCATTTACTCTCCAGTCCCTTGTGTGAACTATATTCTTTCCATACCTGTGTAGATCTTTGTCTCTAATCCCTGTGTGCATGTGCATTTGTGTAGCTTCACCCTCTTTTCTTTCTTTTCCACTATCCTGGCACAGATGCCCTTGTCAGACGTATGTGTCCCATGTCATGCCGGGCCCTCCTATCACACGCTATCATAACCCAAAAGACTGCATTATGTGGTGCAATCAAATAATTTACAGACTGCATTTATTTCCCAGTTAACAATAACACTTACCTTCCACCAAACAGTGTACCCCTCAAAGCAGTCTCCATAGGACGTTATACAACCATCCCAGACCTCACTCCATCATTTGAAGCACTTAATGAAGTGAAATGTTCGAAACTCAATGAGTGCATCCTGTGATTTTCCTTGAATCGAGCTGATACTACATCTCCTTCTCTTTAACATCATTTTGGAGTTTTAGGGAATGAAAGCAGTCACACAATGCTAAGTCTGGAGCGTATGGAGGGTGTGGAATGACAATAATTTTGTTTTTAGTCAGAAAGTCACACACATACAAAGTTGAGTGAGTAGGTGTTTTGTAATGGTAGAGGAAACAAATGACTGAATTCCACACTTCATACTGCCTTTCTTTCAAAATACTCTGAACTGGCCCAAATGAAATTCCCAACATCTTATCAACTTCACACATAGCAACTCTTGTTTTCTAGGACTAGTTCCTTAATTCAAGCCACATTTTTATCTGGTTTGCTTGTCCTTGGACATCCTAAGCATCTGGCATCTTCAACAGAGGTCACACCCCTTTTGAAGCTACTCAAATACTTGTATTCTTCTTCCAACTGTCTGCTCTCCAAAAGCCACTTTCAACATTTCAAAAGTTTCTCCAGTGTTTTCCCATGTTTAAAGAAAAATCTGATGTAGACAAGCCGTTCTTTCATGACTGCCATTTTCTAGGGATGCCAAAATCATGAATAGAATAACACACTCGTACTTAACAAGACACTACTCAATAATTACATGCACAAAATGACTCGCCAGATTCCACTCCAGCATTTGCCCACCACGATTCTGTAGAAGATCGTTGAGGAGTTCCACAAGAAATCTTGGAACATATAAATACAAATTTTGAAATACTGCAAAATACCATGGCAATTCTTGTCTGGCAAGTGGCAATAGAGGCATATCCCAAATGAGCCACCAACTGCCTCTTTGTTTTGGTCAGTTTGCACTTAAGGTTGTATTTAGTTTTAACGTGTCTGTGTCTGTGTTTTGTATTGGCACAGAGCCACCTCACTGATGGTGACAAAAAGGCCTCCTGCTATCAACATTTTTTGGCCTGTAAACATACATAGGGGTTCCACAGGATAAGAAAAACTATTTTTGGGGTTCCTTCATATAAAAAAAAGTTGGGAAATATTGCTCTATTCTACATACATCTAGCAGTAGACATACATGCTGGCAGCAGTAGAGTCATCTCTGGGTCATTGTGGAGACTATTTGATCACGCCATGTATACAGTCTTCTCAACATGTAAAACTCAGTGAAATACAACACTGAATGTTGTGCACAACATGTGGTTTTAGTAATTAAATTTATTTATGATCAATATCAACTCTAGACAGGATATGACTGAGGCCCCACACAGAAAATCCAACAAACCTTCAGAAAAAAATTCCCCTACTGGACATCCATGACATATACTACATACACAGAGACAGCAAAGGGTGATATGCTCTGAACAAGTGTAACACCTTAACATCCAATGCCCTGTTTGACTTCACTGAAGAAAAAGCAAAAGAATGGAGGAACACAGATACATAGGTTTGGCCCTGTACATACAGTCTGCAACTATGCACCACTCAAAAAGTACAGACAACCAGACATATCTGACAAGAAAACAACACAGAAAGATCACAAGTAAAAATGCAGAGTAAAAATAAATGCAATACCAGTAAGCAAAACACTAAAAATGGGGGTAAGTGCAATACTGAGTCACATAGAATGTAACATGCAGACACAACGTACAACATACTAGTTAGCACAAAGGAATGAAGGCACGTGGTAAACAGTAAACAACAGAGGCAATAAAACCAAAACAGGCCCAAACAAAAGCAATACACAAGGTGGACAAGAAAATGGGAAAACGTCAAAAAATACCACTACCAATCCAACGGCTCGGTAATGACACTCACCACACATATGTACAAACTACAGCAAAGTCTGATGACTCTAGCACAGATGTCACAGTATGCGTGTCATACTAACACCTGTGACACATACTGTGATAAAGGTACTTGTTATTCAGTACAAAATAAATTAGATATAACAGTGGCTATTTAACATTTTCAAACTAGTGTTCTGAATTCTCAAAATTCCATAACAAAGTTCATGATTCTTCACATTACTAATCCTAAAATAACTGACTCCGCAGAACACAGTCCTTCTTGAGAAGCTAATAGTTCCTCAGCTAGTCAAGAAATTCCCAGCATTTTATGGAACCTGAAGGTTCAGTACCACGTTCACAGCAGCCTACCACATGTCCCTGCTGTGAGCCAGATTAATGCAGTCCACAGCCTTCAAGTCTATTTCTTTATGGTCCATTTTAATATCATCCGTCCATCGAAGCCTAGATCTCCCAAGTGATTTTTTCTCACGTTTCCCTACCGAAGCCCTGTATGCATCTCTTCTCCACTGTAAGTACCACATGCCCCACCCACCTCATTGACCTTGATTTGATCACCCTAGTAATATTTAGTCAGTGCCACATTTTCAAATAATTTATTCTGTTTACATCGTAACTTCATCTGGCATTCACTCACCCTACAACTGGTCTCTTGAAATCACGTTTGATTGAAGCCTCCTGTATCATGTTACTTGTGGCCTCTTGCGGCCGAAGAAGGAACTTGAGGAACTGACCAATCCACCAGACTATTGGATCACCATGTAACCGAGCCAACCTAGGAGCCAGATCTTTCGGTACAGCCAGTGGCAGGTACGGGGGTCGCGGAGACAAAGAATCCACAATTGGTAGTTCCACAACTTGAGTATCTTTTCTACCTAAACAACATGTAAGGATGTGAATATGCTTTAAGAAGAACTCTATTCTAGTATTTATTACGAAATGTAAGATGTAGGAACCACATTTGTGTGTGAAATAAATGAAGTTCTTAATCAGAGATGAGGTTTTTACGGCAGCTAAGATTTTGAAAGTGGTATACTGGGTCATAAATCTGCACAGTCTGATAGGTGGTAACAAATATTCATACAGAACTTTCTGCTTCCATTTTAAGCGTAGACATATATGTGCAGGCAGCAGGTTCCTTCAAAATGTTGGTAACCACTTGAGGACACATGCAGTTACACCCCAGTATGCCACAATCAAAATGAATATCAAGGTCAAAAAAGAAAGCAACGACAGCACTAAAAAAATATGATGTACTAGAAAATGGGACAATAAACATAAAACTATTTTATATTCACAGCACAGAATTAACCCTTTCGCACTGGAATTGTCTAGTGTACTCTGCAAAAGACCAAGAATTTGAATGGCTGCCCATTACTTTGTATGTTCTTGACCGACAGCTTTAATGGACATTTGGTTTTCTCAGCATCACACTGTGTGTCGACTATAGTCAATGTCACTGCCAAAATGTTAAGATATTGCAGACTTTGTTCTTATAATTATATAATTGTAGCATTTCTGTCACTAAAAGAATTTTGTAAGCTACAAAACAATAACCCTGTTTCAGCATTACCTGGCCAGTGACTGTGCGTCTGTCCTGATGGGTCAGTGCAGGTACGACTAACTGGCAGAAATACTTCTTCCCAGCCAGCCTTTCTATAACGCCAACCTCGAGACTTTAGTATCAGAGTTCGTTCTGTACCATATGCTACAGTAAAGCAGTATACCAAATGGTGAAGTTGGCAACCATATCCACAGCCCTGCAAACCAAAATATTTACTTAATTACTTAATTAATTAATTAATTAATTCAGTCATTCATTCCGGATAATTAAACATGTCTGTTATCATTACATACACACACTGTACTGCCTTTACTACTCTCCAAATACGAATCCTTAGTAATTAAAATTACTGGGCACATTATCTTGTGTGGCCAACAAACATGATACTTTGGTGAAACCATGTGTAAGTCAAACTGGTAAGACCATATTCAGACCTCAAAGAAATAAGTCAGCGGGGACAGGAAGAATTGCATAATGCCATGCTGTGATTTGCAGTATTCTCTTACTATGGTTATGGACGATAAATTAAAGTTATATGGCCTGGAGGAACAACAAACACGCAGAATTTTGGATCCAAATTCTCTTAGAAAGCAAATGCTTTTTAAGATTAATGAGATGGGAGAACAACACTAAAACTGACTGTAACTGGGTGAGAACCAGACGTCAATGATGGTGGTGGACCAAATAGTTACTTACTCATTTTCAAGAGCTTCTGAATATTAAACCTGTCATCACATAACAGTAATTACTGAATTTAAATGGTTCTTGGTAAGTTACACATCTAATTCCACCTTGTTTAGATTGCAGACTAACTTCCTTGCTGTGCCACAATCTTCAGGATTCTGCAGATAATCAAGCCGTCGCTGCACTAAGTTGCTCAGATCACTAGCTTCTTTCTCTCGCCAAGCAGCATACCCATCTACTTCCGACAGTGTGTCCATATCTGTAATTAATGACCTAAACACAGAATGTGAATACTCAGCACTGTCTATGGTTCTTGCAGCTGGTACACGGGCATGATGGTGATGTTATTCAAACATCAAAGCATGAACTGAAATTATGGGAAGAACGTACAACAACTATGTTCCTTCCAGTACTTCAGCCAATACAGCAAGATTACAAGGAAATAAAATAAATAATTGTACTGTTTAGTAATACACTTTTACTAGCACATCTTAATATAACACTCATGTCACATGAAGTGAATGCTTTGCAACACTGTCATGTAAATGATATTCTATGCAGAACTATGTAGATAGGTTTAACGTTTATAACTTATCTTCACAAGTTCATATACAGTCAACCTTGGTTATAACGGATCTCAAGGGGAGTCTAAAAACTATCCGTCATAACCGAAGTCCATTATATCCGAGGTTTGGTTAAATTACTTTTTAACATAACATTTAAATTTATACCACTTAAGTTACGCTTGTTCTCAGTTTTATTGCATATGGACATGAACAGCTACATTTTGCACACACAAAAACACACGACTACATTCGTGAACCCTTCATGTAACAGATGGAAGCACTACACACGAAGATGCCTGAATGCTCCCCTCCTTTATGCACCTACAGTACATACTGTACAACATATACAACATTTTTAAGCNTATACAACATTTTTAAGCCCCCCCCCCCACCCACCTACCAATGGTGCAACAGCCCCTCATGGTCCAGGGCCCCCTCATTACTGTGGCTTCACAATCACAATCAGACGCACCACACTCTTGTAGGACTACTCTCGATGAGTGATCGGCCTGATGCAAAGACCTCTACATGACAACACAAAACACTCACAAGAAACTGACATCCATGCCCCTGGCAAGATTCAAACTCACAATCCCAGCAAGTGAACAGCGGCAGACCCACACCTTATATCACGCGGCCACTAGGACCAGCCAGAATTTTTAAATACTGTATGTATTCGCGTGGTGCAGTTGGTTGAGGCACTATGCTACAAACCGGAAGGCCTCGGGTTTGATTCCCAATGGTGTCATTGGAATTTTTTATTGACACAATCCTTCCGGCCACACTGTGGCCCTGGGGTCTTCTCAGCCTCTAACAGAAACAGTACCAGGAATATTTCCTCAGGGGTAAAGGTGGCCAGTGTGTAGGGCTGACAAGCTTGCCACCTTCATGTGCCAACTGTCTTCAAATCTTGGAGCTCTACTTCCTGGTACCCTCTGGGCCTGTCCAGGTCTGTAATGGGATAGCTTTACCTTTTTACATATTCGCACCTGGTTGGTTGGCCCGTAGTGACACATATCACTTCCTTGCCGAAAAATGAATTCTGTGTACGTACGGTAAGTAAAAGTCTTACAAAATCACTACCTAAAATGTTACAAGTAAATGTGACGAAGTCAAGCTGTAATTGATTTATGACAGGGCACTCTGCCCCAACTGCCATAAAGATGCTCACACATGACAATTACAGTACTTTCTCCCTGCTGCATGAATAACAGAAACAGGTAGAGACTGCCCTGCCTTATCCATTATAACCGCCAATGGTTTGACCTTGTCCTTAGCAAACCCAAACAAAGTGCAAAATTTACAAGTCTCCACGGCGTCTCTGGGTACAAAATGCTATCAAATTACATTTGCAATCTTCATGTTGCTCTGACGAGTGAGCACCCTGCGCTTGAACACACCGTAACCATTGTCAAATTGCCATTATTTTGCCAAAAATGGTGTAGCTGAGGAAAATCAACTGTTGGGGAATGTCGGAGAAATCCAATGTGACCGAAGATCTGATATATAAGAGACCGGTGTACCCGAGGTAGTTACAATGATAAAGCATAGGGAAATGGCCAGGGAATGGAAAAATGATCCATTATAACTGAGGCCGGCATAACCGAGGTTGACTGTACCTAGTTTCAATGGTTCATTAGTTATTGCCATTAAACTGACAGATATACACAAATTTCATGTGTCCAACATCTGGTTTTAAATTCAACAATGCCCTAACATATATTTTTCTAAGACCTATCATTACACAGAATTTCAGGATTGTACATTATTGTGCACTTGTACTGCTCTCACCTCAGAAATCTGCATGGCTGCCATGTTATTATTAGTGAGGAAATGGAAGTACAAGAATGGGATGGCCTCAAGTGACACAGTCACATTCAGCTTCATGAACGTTTGTTGTCTGATGTACCATGCATATCACACTGATAAAAGCTGCTTATGCTTCAGTGAACTCATATTATAGAAATGTTAACGATCCTACATTAAACGTACATGTTGCAGGACAGCATAGCCACGGTAATGGCTAGGCTATGAGTGGGATGACAAAGAAATCAGGGTTTGATTCCAGGTAGGGTCAAGAGACTTCTTTAGTCTTGAAAGCATACAGACTGACTCTGGGCCCACCAGCTTTCTACTTAGTGGGTACAACAAGCTGTTTTCCCAGGTGTAAAAGTGCTGAGTGTGAAGTTGATCCCACACCTCCACGTAATGCCGAAGTTAAAAATGAGTGGTGCTATACCTCCAGTCTCTCATGTGGCTTCATGCCACACAGAGAAACAACTTTGCCTTTGCCTTTAACATTTAATGTTGTTCTCCAGTTTGAAAGTCTGCCATACTGGTGACTTACAGAGGCACGACACTGCAGTTGAAAAGGAATTATAGGCAGACAGGGAAGCAGCCTCATAAGCTACAACTACTACAGGAATATTTTCCTTTTGGACACCAATGGATAAAGAAACTGCATAAACTTGATAACACTGAACCAGGAGACTCCAAGCTAGAGTCTTATCTGCAACTGAATAAACCATGACAGGTTGCGGATGAGATGTGCTGTTTCCACGGCAGTGTAAATATTGTTGTTTTTGGGGTTATGACACTGTAGAGGCAGCAAGTTCCCCTTAAACACTGGTAATCATTTATGAAACTACAAGATGTCATAACCCTTACATTCATGAGGTCTAACAAGAACTGTGTGTACTATCTCAACAGTCACGATGTGCCATGGCTAGGTGTTTACTTGCTGGCTTCCCACCATGGATGCCCTGATTTGATCCCTGGCAAGTCCATATACGATTTGTGGTGGATACAGTGGCATTGGAACAGGTTTCTTTCTGAGTACTTCAGTTTTCTTGTCAATATCATTCCACCAACGCACCATGCTAACTCACTCGTATATTGCAGATGCCACACAATTTAGTAATTAACAGCATTGTTAGGTGACACGTGAAAATTCACAACTGGCTAAAGTACAACAATGAATCACAAATGTCCTTCATTCCATAATTTAAAATTACCTCTTATGGACAACACCCTCCTCAAGCACTCGAGTGATTCTTGTAGCGAGTTGTGGAGACAGTGCCAATGCTTGTTTCTGCAATTTTTTCAGTTCTCCACTGACAAAGTACCACATTTCCTGGACTCCATTTAAAATCTTGCGTCTCAACTGCTCATACTGAATGTTTGGTTCCTCGCGGGGCTCTAGAAAAATATGATGTACATTACAGTTTCATTCTTCACATGAATACAAAACTTGCAACACCTTAAAATTTTAGATGGATTACATGGTAATCAGTTTCACAGGTTCCATAGTCTTGCAGTTTAATGAAAAATATGGGTATATGGTTTAAATCTTCTCCATTTTGTCAACAGCCCATCCTTAATTGCATCCCAGTGAAATAACCAAACCATTTCAGAAATGAAGACAGTTGTGCAAACTGCCACACTATTACTGTTATTCTTAGGCCTTCACTTTTGTTCTCTCTATCATGAAAGAACTTACATGAGAGTTGTGCAATGCAATTCTTGTGATACTTGTTTTCATTATCCACATTCTTCCGTATCACTAGCTTTATTTCACCCTTTCCCTCTCAGCTGTGCCACCCCAGTTGCCTAACACTGACAACCCAGTCTGCAAATAACTTCTTGAGCCAGATACATTAAGCAAGATCCAGCTCTATTCATTGCTAAGATTTATTCATTTTAAATTCACATACTGTTTTAATGTTTGCATTTTTTGGCATGATTGTAAAACAACTGCAGAAAGCAAATACTAGCCTCATCATGTCTGTATGTCTGTCCACTGGTCCATCAACATGGAACCACTTGGATCCAGCTGATTGGACTTTTGTGACAATTTATACTGGGTATTTGTACAAAAATCTGCTGATCAGGTCCAAGCTTGGTTAAAATTGGACAAAAATAACAGGCCCTTTCAATGGAGACCTATGTAAGTTCATGCCAGTATCTTGCCGAATGCTTTGCTGGTGGTAAAAAAGCTTCCACTACAAGTTGTAGAGAAAATCAAGACATATATTTCACGTCGAATACATTTTTCCGAAAACTGTGCTGTTTGTCATGCAATTAGCGTCTCTGGAAACACAGCCCCTAATACTACATGTTATACAGTTCCTGTTTTGTGTTTTTGCAACATAGTATTGTTTACAGACTGTGACACCCCATATAACAAGTCACCTTACATTAACAGATACAAGTGTCATGAGCATAAAAACATTTGCATGTGGATGAAGAATATAACAGAATTGACATTAGCTACATACAACTAGTGTATATTTTTTTATCCAGTACTTCTCCAAGTCTTTCATCCACATTATTCTTATCATATCAACCATAACAAAAATGCTACCATGCGTGCACACATTTCACTTTCAAATCATATCTCCCATACTCAGAATGACAGAAAATTAATTAATGAAAGAATGATAGCATGAAAGGTCTTAACTGTATTGCCACGATCAATATTCTTGAAAACATGAACTGATCTGACTCCACAAGCCTTCAAAGCTGGATGTTATACACACTCAGTGAAAAAATTCTCATGAAAATGATTTCCCTTTTCACCCTTTTATATGGCTACGACAGCTGCAGAGACCTGAACTGAAGGACGCAGAAAGCAGCAAAACTCACTCATGTTACTACAGCAAACTGCATGTGACTTATGCCCAAAAATGTACAAGCAAGGCAAGCAAATGCTTTATTTTGAATGTTGTAATGCTCGATTGCTAAGTTATCTTTCAGATGGGTGACTGAGTTATATCACTGATAAACCCTCCGATGACACTGGGGTTTGAATTCCAACTACTGCCCAGGATGGAGGGGGTTTGAATTTACTCACTCCATGCAGCAGAGGCCTTCTTGAGAAGCCGACAGGTTCTCAGCTAGTCAAGAAATGCCCCGCATTTTATGGAACCCAGAGGCTCACTACCGCATTCACAAGAGCCCGCCACCTGTCCCTGCGGTTTAAATTTACTTTTACTTAGTCCGATCCTCATCTACCTTGCGGTGTAGAGGTGTTTAAATTTACAGTAACCTTAAATGCACAGTGACCATACAGTGCACCAAGGGTGGCAGTATGTGAAGAATGAAAGGTCTGAACAGCGCACCGAGGCCAGCACTGAAGAGTTAATGTTCATCTACGTAGTAGTACTAGTACTACTGGGAACTATATTTATGGGGAAGATAACGAAGAGGCATTCCTTTCTGGGAAACTACACTGAAAAATAAATAAAAGTGCAATTTGCTTTACAAAAGAAAAGGCCTCTTTGAAGCACATGCAACACCAATTTCAATATAGTAAAACCTCGTTAATCCAGACACCATTAAACCAGACTTCGCTTAATCCGGACATGGTTCCTGGAAAAAGAAATTCTTATTTTGGAGCCTCAAGGAGCCTTGTGATCTCGCTGTAAAAGAAATGTGTACGAAACCATCACAAAACAAGACAGACAGTTTTTTCAAACCAGTTTCTATGGTTACAACTAAGCCTATGTCTTCACGAACATCCTGTTCTAAGATGATCGCAGACAATTTGTAGTTTGTGACATACAGTATTTTATTAACAACTGCTGTACATTACAACAACGTAAATATGTATCTCTTTTACTGATTATGATTTTGAGGAATGTTGTTTTTTATTCATGGAGTTACCTTGTTTTTTTATTATTCGTGACAACCCAAACGTTAACTAATATGGACTACTGCTCCCCCAAATAGTCCAGATTAACGAGGTTTTACTGTGTTTATAACACAGTTTAGATTTGTTTTTGTGCAATAAACTGTCATGTTTATAAAAGGTGTGTTTATACAGGGTGATCCACGACTTGAGGACATTACTGCAGGAGGTGATTTCCTGAGTTTTTATGATCAAAAAAGTTCATATAAACATGTGTCCGATTTTGGACGGTTACGGAGCTATGGGCATTTGTTACTTCACGTACGCGCCCTCGTGTGAACCGCGTTTTACGCTACCAGCTGGCGGGTGACGTACTCAATTTGGTGGCTTATCGTTTGCGTTGCAAGCATTATTTCTGCCACCTGACTCGCCCACCCAGCTGTAGACAGTCCAGTTCCCGTATCTCGACACTTGGAAGGTATTTAAAGGAATGCGGGGAAGGTGGGTTGGGTGGGTATTCGCCTGGCCAGTATATACTGAATGACACAGCAACTACTACGTATTCAAAAACCCTTATCACTTAAATTACAGTGACTGTGCCGGCTCCGAATGTTCAGAACAGTATGGCGATAGTTTCGTAAAGGCGTTGGCGGTAGAAGCGACACACTGTAGAATACCTGTTAGTCCCGTACGTGTTCTCATCTCGCTGCGTCTGTTACGTTCGCGATGCCATTTACATTTTCAGTTGCAGAATACTCGTATGCGGATATGGTTTGTGTGTACGGTTTTTGTAACGGTAATTCAGTTCATGCCATAGCTGAATATCAGCGACGTTTTCCGAACCTCAGAATACCAACTCGCAGAGTGTTTACTCGAGTTTACCAGACATTGCGAGATACCGGTACACTTACCAGCTTTCGCATTGCAGCCGAGCGTGATGTTAATCAAGGCGTCGATGAAGAAGAAGGCATCGTTCAGATGGTACAGAGCAGTCCATGTGCGAGTACGCGAAGAATTGCAAGACGTCTTCGTGCTTCCCAAGCGAGAGTCTGGAGAACACTGCATGCAAAGGGCATGTATCCATACCACGTAAAGCGCGTGCAACATCTCGGACCTGGCGAGTTTGCTCACAGGCTGGAATTTTGCAAGTGGCTCAATGGCAGTCGCCGTTTGCATCGTTACATCCTGTTTACTGACGAAGCGCAATTCAATCGCGACGGTGTCAATAATACACACAACTCTCATGTGTGGGCAGATGAGAATCCCCACGCCACTGTAGAAAGCAACTTTCAACTACGTTTTAGTGTCAATGTGTGGTGTGCAGTTCTGGACGATCAGCTGATTGGTCCTTTCATCTTGGAAGGTCGTCTTACAGGAGAGGTGTACCTCTGATTTCTGCAGGAGGCATTGCCCCGACCTTTCGTGGATGTGCCTCTGAATAAACGAGGTCGTATGTACTTCCAACATGACGCAGCTCCTCCTCATTTTTCACGTGAAGTTAGAAATTTCCTGAATTATCGTTTCCCTGGGCGATGCATCGGACGTGGCGGTCCCCACAATTTGCCAGCCAGGTCTCCAGACTGGATTATTGTGTAAGGGGATGGATGAAAGAACTGGTTTACAGTGTGAAGGTGGGAACGCGAGATGCATTGCTTGGTCGCATTTTGGATGCGGCAGACAGCACCAGAAAGAAGTCGGCGGAAGTTGCAACGGGCAACTCGCGCAGTTCACAACCGAGCGGCAGCCTGTGTTGCGGCCGGCGGTGGCATTTTCGAAAACCAGCTTTAAGCACAGATCAATTCAAATTAAAGGTAATTTCACGAAGGTAACGTTACATTTATACTTTAAATGTATCATGTATTATGCTGGTTTATTATTTTGTTCCGTTTATTGCCAATAATCATTACCCTCTCTTCTAAGTTTCAAGTGGTCATAACTCCGTAACCGTCCAAAATCGGACACATGTTTATATGACCTTTTTTGATCACAAAGACCTACGAAATCACCTCTTGCAGTAATGTTCACAAGTCATGAATCACCCTGTATAATAAGGACCCATCAGTCTACCCACAGGCCAGTCTGTTGCGTGTTTCAAGGCGTCTCAGTCTTCATTAAGACCTGAAACTCGTTGCATACACAAAAAACTATTACTTACTGCCCTGAAAACAATTACATCTCCTCAGCAGCCTCCCCGGTGAAATTCATAGCCATTTACTGAACAATATTTCACACTTCACATCTCACATGTCGAGGGGGGGAGATAAAGAAGGGGAGGAGAAATGGTAAAGGACAATACAGTTAGTTTTCTCCAGGATATTAACCCTTTAAAGACGAAGCATATCCGTTTTATATACGGATGCAGTGCGTACCGCCCTGTAAACACTCTCCACTTCGGTTATAAAAACCAATCTCTTAATGTTTTATAAGGTAAAAGTTGCTGTTTGTTCTGAGATCCATACAAAACACATAAACGCAATGTGAGCACCACATAGAATTTTTTAATGTTAAACCTGGTGGTATGTCAAGTTACCACTAGGCTTTAAAAGGTTAAACAAATATAAACAAGAATATTGCTGTACAATATCCACTATTACATACAAAGTGCTGCAAAATATGTGAGACATCTAACTTTCAGACTTGTACAGGTAGTTCTCGTTTTACACCAGGGTTACGCTCCTGAAACACGTTGCGCAAATCCAAATCCCACAAATTGAACACAAAATTCCCATTTAAATCAATGTATGTCCTGGGGGTTAGGGGACTGACAACCTCATCCTATATAGTGCATCACTATACGACTAGTAGAGAAACAGACCTGTAGAGTATATATATATATGCTGCAGATACAGTACATATACATTTCTATACAGTATACATACATTTCTACACAACACATTATTTATTTCTAATGCAATAAAAAAGTAATACACTCACATCCATAGTTTTTGGTACAGTCCATTCTCATATGACTGTGGTAGTCTTGCTACACAAACAAACACTTTAGTTCCTGACTTAGCACTTTCTTTCATTCTATCAGCATTATTATAAACTGTATGTATGCTACTATGAGCGAGTCTAACATTACAGTATATATCAACAATTCATTCACCTTTTCCAAGTCGGCTTACTAACCTTTATCGTCCTAAGTGACCATATGCTGGTCTCTAAAATGTAAGCGCAAATGGCCTAGCATTCCATATGCTGGTCTCCATGCGTTTGCTTGGTAGCGTGCTGCAGTAAACTTCACAGAATAAATGTTTTCTGTTACATACCTTTTCATTGAGATGTTTTGTGTTCCTGAAGACTACCGTCACGTGTTGATGTATCACAAATTCAATTTTGTGTGGTAATCTTCAAAACACTTACCAAGACACAGTCCAACATCACACTTCTTACACTTGATTTGTACTCGTTTTTTTATTCCTCGTGCAGAACAAGCTTGGCAATACAGTCTTGAGGAAGGAAATAGCCAATGGCTGCTGAAGTTTACTTCAAGCCGTGTAACTTGTTTTTGTGAAACACAGGGCCTGCCCATGGTTTGACGTGGGTGAGGAAGGCTCCCAGCCCTTTCAGTCAAGTTCCGGACGAGGGAAAGTCAGAAGTCTCTGTGCGTGATTTTAGTCCGACATGCAGTCAAGAGAAGGAAGCTATTTAGAATGGTCATGTCTAATAAGTGAAAAAATAGCTTTTTGTCCATTTCCAAGTCTGACAGAAATGACATCGTCAGAATTACGATAAAGTATCGATTCAACAGTATTGTCTCCATTTAGTCTTTTTAGCTTTGAGTTCGTAGCCATGCCTTTTGAAGCATTTGTGTAGACCCTTGTAACACGAATAACACAAACAGGCACCTGCTAATCCAGCCTCCAACAGAGAAATGGTTTCTCTTCACTAAGAATCTTGCATTCAGAAGAATTTGTGACGGGAAAAATTGTTGTTTACTTGACACTAAATGCAACCGGAAAGAGGTCATAAAATCTAACCCAAAGGGCTAGAATTGTAAGAAGAGAAAAGTACAGATCTTGTCAAAAATTTGTGGCACATTTTGAAGTAGAAGAAATTATTCTGATACGTAGTAAAAACAGGAGTAAAGAAAGTGTAGAAGAAATCTTTAAAGATGTAGACTAAGACCGATAGAAGATGATTAAACGTAGCTTCGTATACATATAAACAGATTAATTCTTTATAAAACCAGTTTTTATTTCGAACTTATAACGATAAAACTGTGTTTATTACGATTTTTCCTAAGTTGCTGCATTTCGGAGATTTAAATGGCCATGCTATGTGAGAAAAGTCCAGCCGGCACAAGATACACTGGGCGTGTAATTTCTCTTCAATACCAATTGACTTTCACCAGTCTTTCACTTGGATTGCACTAGGTGATGCAGATTTACGTTTCTCACTCACATTGGTAAGAAAAGCCCATCACTTCCTGCCAGGCTCCCACAGAAGATAAGTGTGACCAAGGATCATCTATGCCAAACTGTGTTAAAGCGAAAATTATCGTGTAAACTCTAAAAGTGGTGTAAATTTTCAAGTCATGTTAAAGCAAAATCGTGCACAAAAAAGTAATGTAAAATGAGAACCACCTGTATGCTGAAGAGAGAACAAGAGATAAAAAATGTTAAATAATCTGCTGAACCATATAGTGTAACAAAATTACTGCAGCTGTAACAAGAATTAGCGAGCTTCAACAACAAAAATATTGCAGTCAACACTATTTTTCACACATTTCCACCAACAGTGGCTGACCCTCGCAAAACATGCATGCCAGGTTTACAACAGAAAAATCTAAACAACTTGTCAGATACTAAATAGAAATAAGGAACAGAAAGCCCAATCTAATGCATCACAAGACAAATATAAAAAACAATCTGCAGAAAACTGTACTTGGATATAGTTGAATGCCAAAAACCTTAATAACAATGCATCATTGCTATTATAAGTAACAGAATGACAGACACTCATGCATGGTCAACACATCCATTTTACATAAGTGAGATTGGTTCAAAACAATGCAATGTACAAAATAATGTAAACAAAAAGAGACTGATTCTTATTACAGTAAGTTAATGCACACAGAAATCTACTGTTTTTATAATATCTTATAATACAGGAATTAACATCTCTGAATACACTTTTAAGACCGAAATACAGTTAATCTCCTCATAACACAACTATATATGCAATAAGAAAATCACAATATATATATATATATATGTGTGTATATAATCAAGGCTGTATTAGATGGATTTTTAATACAATAATATAACTGCCATGGATACAAATTGAAATGAACAAATCTCATTTGTAGAAACGAGAAATCTAAATGTTTAACCACTCTCCTTTTACACATCCATGCCTCACGACAGCTATGAGTTGAAATATGTAACGTTTAATATTTATATAAAAACAAATACTGTTTTTATAATAAAGTAGCTACATTGACTGCATTACTCTTTGGCATTTAATTTGCGAAACATGACACATCCTCTGTTAAGAACAGCGTGCTTCAAAATATGTTCTCAACAAATTATGACACAGAAATATAAAAGAACAAAATATGTTATTCTATCTCATTGTTCTGAAAAAATAAAAGTTGCTACTATAATCCACAGTTTATACTTGCCAGTTCCACCAGATCTTTCGGTGTCATGGGATTGTTCCAGCAATTTATCTGCTCTCTGCAGTTTCTTTTGCAAGTCTTGAAACAATGCATCCCTTTGCTCTTGCTTCATAGACGGGTCCCTGCAAGCACAGATAGAGGCATGCCAATCTCAGTAAACAAACAAACAAACAAACTTATTGGGATGGTATAAACAAATGGAAGGTGATAGGCGACACTATACACACACCACTAGTAATGCTGACTTAAAATCACAGCCACAGCGTGACAGGGTCTAGGTGTCAAGTTGCCATGGCACACAGTATTTTCTGCAGCAATTGTTCTAGAAGATTTCTGTGTTTATATATGAAAAGTTTTAAAATTCACCACTTATAATAACACTTGGTTAAGTTTTTAATAACACATGCAATACACAGCAGCTAGGATAGTGCAGCCAGTGTAATGACTAGGCTACGAGCTGGACAATCCAGGTCCATAACGGCCCAGGGTTCCACCCAGCCTTCATCCAATGCTAAAGCAAAGAATGAGTGGAACTATACTTCCACCCCCCCCCGCCTTCATGGTGTGTGTACAGAAAACATAATCTTTGTTACATGTAATACATGGGGGCCGCGGTGGCGCAGTTGGTTGTGGCACTGCGCTACAAACCGGCAGGTCGCGGGTTCGATTCCCGATGGTATCAGTGGATTTTTTCATTGGCATAATCCTGTCGGACGCACTATGGCCCTGGGGTCGACTCAGCCTCTAACAGAAATGAGTACCACCAATATTTCCTGGGGGGTAAACGCGGCCGGTGCGTATGGCTGACAACCTACCACCTTCATGTGCCGACTGTCTAGAAATCTGGGAGCCTCAACCTCCTGGAACCCTAAGGGCCTGTCCAGGCCTGTAATGGGACTGCTTTACCTTTACATGTAATACATCCTTTGGCCAGCAAATGCGTTAATTTTCTCTTTAATTATGGTTTTGAAAACTGTCAACAGCTCTTTGAAAACTGTGGGGGCAAATCTTTCTAATGAACAGTCCCAGCATAAGTCAATACTTCCACAATGCAGAGACTATTGTGAGACTAGTGCAGTCAGTTATGTGTTCTACAATGGGCCTGCTCAACCTTTATGTGGTGCAGGCAACTTTCGCAAAATTTGACCTGTATGTGGGCAACATGAAATTCAATGCACAAAATGAAGAATAATCACATACACGTATTATTACACGTATAATTTTACCCACATATTTTTGT
The DNA here is from genome assembly GCA_013340265.1 of Coptotermes formosanus. Lineage (NCBI taxonomy): Eukaryota > Metazoa > Arthropoda > Insecta > Blattodea > Rhinotermitidae > Coptotermes > Coptotermes formosanus. The sequence goes on along the minus strand of BLKM01009853.1, from coordinate 6,389 downwards.
ATACACCATGCGCAATAAAACATAAAATACTGATAATAATAGGAAAAATGTACTAAAATAAGCAATTCATTACACATACTATGGTTGCGCTACTTTTAAGAATTTTTCTTTTTACAAAATGAATTAGTAATGTACTGTACTTCTCCGTAAACAAATACATTATGTGTCTTCAAAACTGCTTCCGTACTCTATCTTTGCTTTGCCAGGGAAACAGTCAAAGAAATTTTTGCATTTCATGTCTCTGTGGGCAACATAACACTTTGTCATGGGCAACAGTTTGCCATGGGCCTGGTCTGAAGTGTGGTCATAACAAGAAGTGTCATCAATCAACTGCCTCCACCTTTTCCCCTTGAGCTGTTACACTCCGGCTCCAGTGCACATCATGTATTTCCCTCTAGTTGTCTAGTCATTCTGTTCACACAAATACAAGTAATGCTAATAACATGATAAACTTTGATAGCTGTGGGCTGATTGACATTTACCAGGAACAGCTGGAAGTGAATACAACAGTAGGCATGGAGGGTGAAATATCAAGTCCCATCATGCCCACCATCTATGGGACTTGTGTCAGTGGCTTCAGTATCCAATAATTTTAATTACAGTGAAATCGCAATCTTATGGCACTCAGATGCATCAGCAGCCTAGTGTACGAGAGTAGTGGGGGTAGTAGGGCAGGCAGATGAGGGGCAGAGACTGTGAATGCAGCGTGTCACATCTCTCTCTAAAAACATATGTTTGTGTTCTTACATTCTTATATCACATCTTCAGTTGGACTCCGACGATGGTGGAAGTATTCTACAACCGTTAGCATGGTTTCCTACGGTTTCCTATTTTAGACAGGGCCAGTGTAGCACCATGATTGCAAAACAGGCAATGTTTGGTCGGCTAATAGCTGGCAACACGGAAAGATTTCCACTCTGTAACTGCTTGTAACCAACTAACCCAACACCCCTCAAGTACTGCCTGTGGATGATGCCAAGTGGACAGACTAAAAATTGGTTGTTTGCACAGTGCCATAAGACTGCAACCAAGCTTTACAACATTTTATTGTTTCACTTTTCAGTTTCTAGCAACCTACAATTGTGAGCAAAAGGAAGAGCTCAGACTGAAAAGTTATGATGCCTGGTGCAAGAGGCTGTATGATGGTCCCATTCCCTAGCACACATGTATGCAGCCAGTTCAACAAACCCACTTGTCAGTTTGCTCATGATGAACATCACCTGGCATGCAAATTGAACATTCCTTGTGTTGTATTATGTTTGATTATCTAAGGCCTGTCTGGCTCTGCTACATTTTTTTCATAATTCTCTCATACAAGGCATAGTTAAAAAAAACATATCTGACATGAGACGTGTGTTATAATTTTCTCTACATCTTTTACCTAAAACTTTCCTCCATTCAGGAAGAATTCAGCAGGACAGTATCACAAATGTCCTTAGGCCTTCACATAAAGTCCCTGACATTTTTGTCCAATTTTAACCAAATCTGGATTTTCTTACCACATTATAATAACAGTCTCCAATATCAAATTTCATGAAAGTTAATTCTGCAGGGAGTTCAGGTGTTTAATATGGACAGGCAGACAGACATAAAAAAGCTAACAGTCACTTTTTGCAACTTCATGAACACCCCTGAACACTGCTTGCATTTAGGTTTAAGACAGTGGACTCTCATTCAGGGGGTTCTCAGATTGACCCACTCGCTAAAGATAACACTTCGGAAATGTGAAGAATACCAGGTACAACCATGTGGCTCTGGCCCATGTTACGCTGTGTGTCCGACCTGGGAATACTGTGCAAACAACAACACAAAAATATTAACTAGTGTGTTTCCTGGTATTAACTTATTTCTGACACTGCATTATCACCCTTGGAATTGAAGTACGGTCTAGAGGCAGTTATAGCACTAATCATTTATGGGTGCAGTTTCATGTCACACAATTTGAAGTGGTTCATATCACCTAAGTTTTAAAGCTCAGGTAGCAGGTCTATATTTTATATGGTTGGAGTTCCAACGAACAATATACATAGGTACCATTAATTAATCTGTTATTTGATCCAGTAATAATTATGTGATTCATATCATAACAAACCTATGTAGCAGAAACTTGACAGTCCAACGTGAATGGGACTGTGGTTGCCTTGAATTACGAAAACGCTCGGACTACACGAATCACAACAATTTAGTGCATGTGATTATGTATAAAGTATGATATACACATGGTATTAGTAAGTACAATATTTATAACATATTATAATATAAATATATAGAATAGTATAACAGAATAACACTAGACTACACATTATTAAGCTACACAGTAAAGAAATCAAAACCTTTGCACTCATGTAAGACACAAGAAGTTTCTAAGGCTATCCGTGATTTGAGGCTCCCACCGCAATGTTGATGAGACTTGCACTCTTCTGGGGTATTATGCAGCATCAAATGGTAGTCCTTTACTGATGTTTTGGGACAACATATTGGTCCTATCTTCAAGGATCAAGAAGTTCAAGAAAAAAAGAAGGCTAGTTTCCACTGAAACTGTGACTGCTAAAACAGTTAAAAGAAGTACAGTAACTCCTAAAAGACACTGCGCACCCAGAGACAAGCACTTCAGCTGAATTCTGTACCTAAGATACAAATGACCTTGTCTAGAGAACATCAGCTCAGACAAAATAGAATCTCAAACACCTTACACTCAAAGAATTGAGACTGCACTGCTCTTGTCAGAGCTAAGCTTATTCTGTAGACTTTGTAAACTTCCAGTTAGTAACTTACACATATTGACATCTGAGGTTCTCAGAGCTGCTGAACATTCACATCTTCTAGGATGTTACATCATGTCGGCTCGTCAAAGACTTGTACTGCTTGACCCAGAGGATAAAAGCATGATGTTCCTTTGAAACAGCAGTAATCATTTACCAGCTGACATGGTGTAAAATCCCAGAGGACCTGAATATTCAACCTGCAAAAAAGCATGGTTTTAAAGACCTGTACATTGCATGTGGTAAGCAACAACAAATTACTTACCCCATACTAATGTCTGCAAAGAGGCTTCTAAGTTCGGCATTTTGCTTCTTCAGAACTTCCAGGTCATGAAATGCACGTGCCAAGCGTTGAGTCGTGTGGGAATCCGCTTCAGGTGATGATGGCACCCAGAAAACAGGTGATGCAGCAAACAATACCAACACCAACAACCAAATCAGAAATAACACTAACAGTGCACGGCCCCAACCCACCTGCCTCACCAACTTCATGACCTCATACCACTGTAACAGAATAAGTACAATTAAAACTGCAAAATAAAACTTTAGTTGCCTATCATGTCACATTCCAAAGCAGCTTTTGGTCCCACAGTGCTCTTTTGTGGCTAAGTTTACATTTGTTACGTTAAAAAGGAAAGGTACCTAGGAACCTGCCTATGAACTATGTAGCTTCACATCCAAGAAGACCACAATCTTCACATTCAGGGCTGCGGGAACCTCAAAGCTCACGCTGTTAAAGTTAGGTTAAGGGGACCCACACTCTTTCCACAAGCAAGAAGTATTGACATATAGACACGTAAAACACTCCTGATAGTCATTTCTTAAAGTCACGTTGGAACTTTTGAATCCAACATCTAACCATAGCGGCAATTCTGTATAAAACCAAACAAAAGCGTGACAACTCCTGCAACGCAGCAGTTAGTTTTAGTCCCCTGCTTTCTTCGTGCGCAATTGAGCCAGGGTCATAAGGAAACATACATTTAGAACGTTACTTACCTACTCAATATACGTCATTTCCAAAATCTTCCCTGTCAACAACACACTGATGAACATGAATCAAGAACTCTCATTCTACTGTGATAACAGCACTACTCATTCATTAACTGGTAACAAGGCGAACCAAGCGACAAAAATTTCTCACTCAGCATGATTGCCGTACGAGTGATCATCCATACACTTCACGAACGATAGATACAATACTGACACTTCAAAAAGTGGCTCTGACTATGGCAGCTGTGGTCCGTGGTTAAGTCTACGTGTTGCACCCATGGTAACGGTGTAATAGTCTGTTTGTCGGAATATAATATGTTGGATGCATAGGTATTAATTTTATTACACCACTAGTACGATAATTATTGCAATAAATTAATGTCAACACATTTATTTGGGCAATGTAAGGTACAAAGAACACGAGGAGTATTTAATTGGCTCATCCCTTTCGCCTCATCGTCTGTTGTAGCCGTTCCCACAGATGATCTAGCATAGGCCTTTACCGTGCACGCTGAAATCACCACAGTCATACATTTACTATTCGCTGGCAACAACCGTCTGCAGTGGACTGTAGCGTACGATAATCGATAGTTGTTTCGATTATGCAAAACAAACTCGTGTAGAAGTGACTTGGAAAATGCTATCCTATTGTACGCCAGGACTAACCGTTAATTCATGAATTACGTCGCCTCTCCTTTCGCTGTGGTGACATACACAGTTTGGTACGATGGTCTGTTACAAGTTTAACCATATTGTGCAGCTGATATACTGTAAAGGTAAAGCTGTCTATGAGCTTAATCAAGCAGAGTCCTGAAGACGTATGTAGGAGTGGTAGTACAGCGCCACGCATTAACTTCAACACTAGATTGAGGTTATTAGTTGATTAGCGTTACCCCCCAGTGAAGATGGGACCCATAGGAAGTTCCGCATCCTCGTCAGTAAACTCGCTTCGCACACCGAGCCATGCCCCAGAAACCAAGAAACAGTGCTTAAAATCAAAACATCAGACTTGTAAATGAGTTACCTCTAGCTAAATATCTGAGCGTTACGGCTGATCTGATTGCGGCAGGAATTGCTTCGCGATATTTTGTATCTTTCGTTTGGATTCTGGGGCCAATTTTCTGGAGTAAAATCTCAAAGACACTTTTCGTCATCCTGACGAAATTCCCGAATCCTGAACCATCCTGTATGTGTAAGTTGCGAAGAACGTTTTCCGTGCTGAGCTCCCTCGTTGAAAAAGCGCCGCATCCTAAAACGTTTCACATATTTTGGCCGTTTAATTCTTCTCATTAAAAATATATACCCCGCACACATTCCAGCTGCAGCTTCACTCCACGACATGGCTTGATTGGCTGGACACGCCGAATACGGGTGGACACAAAACACCGTATGCGATTTGTACGCCGACTCTCCGCATACACTGTCTGCCGACAGTCTACGCGGACTGTCCGTGCACATTGTACGTAGGTGTGGACGAGGCCTTAGACTTCTCCGATGTTACAACAGCAAGTGTGCTGCCTTTCAGCAGACTATTCAATGTAAACATCAATATGTGACGTTTATTATTAGGTCATTATTTGCAATCTGATCACACTTTACAACGGATTTCTCCCACCTCCGAAATTAGAAAGGTTGAAAATCGGAGTTTCTCAAATTCTGAGCGAGTCCTAGAAGTTGACGTTAGTTCTGCCTATCGGGGTCAACTGAAAGGGTGTTGTTGACCTTAGCTTAGTCTGAGGACGGGGATCGGTCCCCGAAGCATAGGCCTACTGATTGAATCTTAACATAAGACGACGAACAAAGTCCAAAAATGAAAGATTCCGAACGGTGGCGCAGCTAGGTTTTTCGGCGCCCAAGGCGAGTAATAACAATGGCCGCCACTAGCAGAAGTTACGAACTCTAAACATTACAGTTACTTGCCTTATTTATTTTTATTTTGATCGACAGCGTAAAAATTGTTGAGAGCCTAAAATCCGACTTTTTATTTTAAATTGAAAGTATTCATTTTGCCGACGTTTTGACTCTGCCGCCCAGGGCGCCACGCCTGTCGTCACCCCACCTCAGCGACGCCCCTGATTCCAAATGGCACTAATGTGTTTGTTTAAAAATCCAAAATACCAAATTTCGCTAACAGCAGCAGGGCTGAGCTCTGCTGCTGTTAGCGAAGTTCTCTCTACATTGCTTCCCATTATCCAACTTTTCCCACCACAAGGTTTCTTCCCACCAGCTAAACACAGAATGTTGATACAGTGGATCTCTTTCCTTAATATTATGATAAACCAGCAACGTTAATATAGGCGTGTAGATAGGAAAAAAAGATACAAGTACCTCATCTCACTTACATTTTAAGATTTGGTTTTATCGACTATTCGTAAGCAGAAACTGCAAATGCTATCAAGAAAGAAGAAATTCGATTGGCTGCCCGTGCAGACTTATCTTTTTCGTATGTGGAACATATTATTGGTTGCAGACGGAGAAGATTACTTTCAATACAACGAGTGTGCTTAACGGACGGCATAATGTATTCCTAAAAAGCTGTGCTTCTTTAAGAGCATGGGGTAATTGTGACAATACATAAAACAGAAATACTTGTACGTATAAATGTTATGGTAATGTGGTGATAGGAGATAACTTTAT
>BLKM01009852.1:28748-103882 GCA_013340265.1 Coptotermes formosanus | reverse complement strand
GCGCGGTACGCACTGAGTCCTTATATAAAACAGATACGCTTCGTCTTGAAAGGGTTAAGGGCACTATTGTCAGAATCTTTTGAACGTACAACTGTGGGCACAGGCTTCAACGTGTGGGGTTACGTCACATCGCACTACCTTAGCTTACTTCACGTTATTTTGTTTTGGTCTAGTAAATTCCGTGACACTTGATAAAAATTTAATTTTTTCTCTGAATACAATTTTCAGATTTATTAGTTGAGTTTCGTCGACATCTTTGGACGTAACTAGTGACACCGGGTATTTGCCAGTAAACTTCAACTATTTTTAACACTATTAGCTAAAATTTATGTAAACTAATTGATGTCTTCCCTCAGGTGTTAATCTCATCTAAGTTTATATATATGTGTACACAGTGATATACATTTTTAATGACAATTCCTCCTCTCCGATTTCCTCTATACTTGGCACCGTTTTTGCCACTTCATTTTCCGATTGGCATGTTATTTGTATCTGTCTTTAGAGTGTTGTGTTTGTTGTTAAATATATTCTCGGTACAAATGTATTGCACTCTGTGATGATTCTCGTTACACCCGTCGGGCGCTAGGGTTAAGTTGTGCACTTTATATTTGTATTCCTCTAAGTGTTCTTGGCGTTGTTCTTACTGTCAAATTTCTGTCGAAATTTAAGCTCAGAATAAGGCCAGAAAGTCTGTGTGTGTGTTTATGAAACACCCCATAAATGTATGAGCGTAACGAAAATAAAGTATTACATAACTCGCCAATAAACGAGGCGGTGAAGCCAACTCTGAAATAAAAGTTAGTACAGTAATAGCGCATTCCGTGATCAGACCTCGTAAAAGGCCGATAAAGTGTTATCATAACGGTGGCTTCTGGAGCTGGCGCGTCGTAACGCCAGCACGTGCAAGCTGTATGAGTTGTGATTCAAACTGGATCGTTGTATTAATGTTTTTGAGTTTTGGGGTTAATTAATTAACCTTTTAAAGCCTAGCGGTAACTTTACATACCACCTGGTTTAACAGTAAAAAATCCTACGTGGTGCGCACATTGCGTTTATGTGTTTTTTACGGATCTCAGAACAAACAGCAACTTTTGCCTTATAAAACATTAAGAGACTGGTTTTTATAACCGAGTGGAGAGTGTTCACAGCGCGGTACGCACTGAGTCCTTATATAAAACAGATGCGCTTCGTCTTTAAAGGGTTAATTAATATAGCACAGCATTAAAAGATTCATAACTCGTAATTGGTATTTTTCATTCGCAGTAAGGCGAGGGCGACGCATCTAATCCGGCTGCAAGAATTGCAGATTTGAAAGATGGATATAACCGATTCTGCAGGGGTTTGAGGAAACCATTAGGCTAATTGGTATTTTTACTTGTATGGTTTTTATTGTTAATTCCAAGTTAAAATATTAAAAATAGAAAATTTGGAATATGGCTAATGCCTGGAGCAGAGTCGTACTACACAAGCTAGTGGTCGTTCAATGGGGTCAGAAATATCCCGGATTTTAAGACACCCGAAATTTATTGCCGTGTTCACAAGGTCCCGCAACTGGTTCCTGTCATAAGCCAGATGAATCCATTCCGTCCTCTCTCACCCAGACTGTAGCATGTGTAATGTCATCCGCCCACCCACACACACTCCCTTACTTGTAGGTATCCGGACTGAAGTATCGTGTGTATTTTTCATACACCCTTTTATCCTGTCTTCGCCTGTCTTGCTGTGCAATTTCGTTACTCTGACAGTGTTTCTGTATCAACCGTATTGTGCTAAGCACAGAAAGTGTCGAATGTTAGCAGTGACGGTTGCACAAGTCCTGCAGTTCTTGGCCCCTTTTTGTTACAAGGAATGCACGGGTTTGTCAGGTTGAACCGCTTTCACTGCTCTGAGCTCCACCTTGTCTTTAGGCAGTTCAGTCGGTCGACAAAAAACACGAACTGCCATGGCATTTGGACGATGTAATGTTGCTGTTATAACGCCTTGGATGTTGCATGTTTTGTGAAACTGAATATGGGATGAGGTGAATGCAGATTACCATGTGCGTGATTAATAACGGTCCGGTAAGGCGTCCTTTCTGGGTTACGTGCGGTAGACATATGCTTGTTTTATGTGTTATGTAATGCAGTAAAAATAAATCGAGTAAAATCCTTTATTCGGTAGTGTCGTTTGTTTATGTACGTAGGACGTTTGCAGAGGAACGTGCAGGAACTGTTCGTCGTTAATTTGAATGTTGCCTCAGCTCCTTATTTCAGGGACTGTGGTACTCAACAGCTAACTTTGGTTGAGTTGGGAGTTGTTTCCATCGCACGTTCACTGCATCACCACACGTAGTTCGTCGTCTCAATGTTAGTGTCGTGCCCTACCTTACGCTTTCGCCTTCATCTCATCTTCAGGCATCGCTTCACATTTCTCTCCCAGTCGCATCTTCAGTACTATAGCACACCTGTGTCTNTCTTCAGGCATTGCCCCACGTTTCTCTCCCAATCGCATCTTCAGTGCGATAGCACACCTGTGTCTTCGTCGCATCTTCAGGCATCGCCTCACGTTTCTCTCCCAGTCGCATCTTCAGTACGATAGCACACCTGTGTCTTCGTCGCATCTTCTGTGGTTTAACTAACACTCATGTCTCCGCTGCTCAGTCCGGCGATGAAAAATATTCGTGTGTGACGCCGTGTAGGTTGCTGTGTACGTACGGACGTTTAGGAAGAGCTTGCTGTCTTTGTCTGCAGGGGAGTCCAGGAGGCTGATAGCGCGTCCCAGCAGACTGCAATGTTCGAGTGGAGCCAACGGGACTCATAGTCACCGAGAGGAACTGCGATGAAGTACGGTTAAACACTGTTATACCGTTACGAAAGGGACTGAATATTTTGAGTCGTTATAAAAGAGTGTTGCTTTAACCGAGGAGTTTAGTGGTGAAGGGCCCCGCAGCAGACGCTACGGACGCACCGCAGCCTTGAGGCTTATTGTGCGACCCTGTGATGAAGATGATGATTATTATTTTTTGTCCTTTTCCTAGTAATGGAGCACCGGTGGAATGAAATTGACAGGGGAAAACCGAAGTACTCGGGGGAAAAACCTGTCCCAGTGCCACTTTGTCCACCACAAATCCCACATGGACTGACCCGGGATCGAATACCAAGGAGTTTAAGGTTATGGTTAACAGTCAGGACTTAATTGATACCGCAGAATATCTGACGTTGTAGACGAGGTGTCAAATAAGCCGATCTCGTTATAACCGGGCTGGGCTGTACATAGATTAAGAAGCATATGTGGGACAATTAAGCCAGCAGTAATTATATGTGTCTTCAGGCTGTCACAGTGACAAAATTGTGTGAACTCTTTTCGGGCTGACAGCCGTGTCAGTGTTTAAAACCTCCGACGTTTCAGAGACACACTCAATCTCCATCCTCAGGGAAAGTGGGGCGTTTCAGAGACACACTCAGTCTCCATCCTCAGGGAGAGTGGGGCGTTTCAGAGACACACTCAGTCTTCATCCTCAGAGAAAGTGGGGCGTTTCAGAGACACACTCAGTCTCCATCCTCAGGGAGAGTGGGGCGTTTCAGAGACACACTCAGTCTCCATCCTCAGAGAAAGTGGGGCGTTTCAGAGACACTCAGTCTCCATCCTCAGGGAGAGTGGGGCGTTTCAGAGACACACTCAGTCTCCATCCTCAGAGAAAGTGGGGCGTTTAAGAGACACTCAGTCTCCATCCTCAGGGAGAGTGGGGCGTTTCAGAGACACACTCATTCTCCATCCTCAGGGAGAGTGGGGCGTTTCAGAGACACTCAGTCTCCATCCTCAGGGAGAGTGGGGCGTTTCAGAGACACACTCAGTCTCCATCCTTAGGGAAAGTAATCACTTTCCCTAAGGACGGGGACTGTGTCTCTGAAACGTCGGAGATTTTTAAACAATTGACACGGCTATCAGCCCGAGGAGAGTTCATACAGCAGTAATTATATCATTTGACAGCTGTTATGTAGGTAAATTCATGTTCTGCATCCATTCCGAGTTTACATGCCAAGTTTTAACGTATCGTTAGTTACCGCCGTACCACCGCAAGATAAAGAAAGTGTTGGCACTACCCGCGTGTTGCTATTTTACGTTCTACAAAGATATTACCCACCAAAAGCTGCATGTTTTCCAAGTACCTGTTACCATATGTCAGTACGTGCCCTTAACTAAGTGACTGTAGTATGGCTGCACCTCGCAAATTCGCGCATCCACCGTGCTGTTAGTAGTGACTGTAGAAAATCAAAACGTCGGAGTTGGATCACCCTCGGTATAATATTTGTACCAAGTTTCGTGAAAATCGCTGAAGTGTTTCAGAAGTTCTAGTAGATACGTGCAGGCAGCGTGGTGAGCTAACTGCGTTTCTTTTAAGGAATGAGGGTGGTAGTACGAATTCCACGAAGACACACGATTGGGCGCTATTCTGAGCCAGCAGAATGCAGTCGACACACAGCGTTATTCCAGAAATCGTACTTCTGTTGAGTGTTGTCGGTTTCAGAGGATCGCAGAATAATTGATAGAAAATACGTATTTTGTAGAAGGCGCGTCCTAGAAAAGTAAACAAATGGGACGAGCCAGATAAGGGAGTAAGCATCTTGCATCTAGACATTTCATTTCTCTTGATTTTAAGCTTTCACTATGAAATAAATACCGTTTTCTAGTTCCTGATTTTTTTTTGCACGGTGTGCGAAGCGAATTTATCGACAACGTTTCGGAACTGCCTGTGGGTCCCATCTTCACTGGTGTGCAGATGGGACCCACAAGAAGTTCCGAGACGTCGTCATTAATTTCGCATCGCACATCTTGTAAAAACCCAGAAACGAGGAAAAATTCCATTTCTGTCCCTTATTTGTGAAGATACAGCAGTTTGCTTGATAGGATGAAGAGTTACCTTTATCCAAATAAAATGTAGAGGGATTATCCTCGCAGTGACTGTTACACAATTTGTAGCATTGTAATGAAGACGAAGCGTTCCGAATTTATTGTATTACATCTGGAACTAAGGTAAAATAAGTGTCGTCCCCACTGGTCTTTGTTAGCCCTTACGTAGTGAATCGGTGTGTGTATTTCTGGATCCATGGAAGAAAGATTTTGAAGGAATGTGGGCCTTAAAAATTTCTTTCCTCCGCCCCCTCCCCAGAGAGCTCTTCTTCTTCTTTCGAATCCTATAGTCGCAGGCAATTTATTTCCTCGAAATCTCCTGTTCGTCTCTGTTCTCTTTCTTACTTGATAGCAAACCCTGCATCTGTATGTGCATTGGATATATATATATATATATACCTGTGTAACAGCGTGTGATGAATTATCCCTCGCATATCCACTCGTAAGAAAGTGTCGTGACTTTATTTCTGAAAAGTTCACCTCGAAAATTTATCAACGAAAGCTGCTGAAATGGTGATTAGGTGGATCGGAGGTTGTAACCCCGTGGGCCGCAGACCTCTGCCGTGTTCACGAATAGGAAACTGCACATCCACTAATGTTATTTGTAAAGGCCCGCGTGTTTAGACGTTTGTTGGAATTCAGACGTCATGAAATGAATATTTAGGTGTAAACTGTTCGTTACAGTTTGACATTCATTGTCCGAGTTGGCTGTACTTAATGTATGTATGAGTAAATAGACAGTCAAACAGCCAAACGAATAAATATTTATTAACCTTTTAAAGCCTAGCGGTAACATTACGTACCACCAGGTTTAACATTAAAAAATTCTACGTGGTGCCCACATTGCGTTTATGTGTTTTGTGTGGACCTCAGAACAAACAGCAACTTTTGCCTTATAAAACATTAAGAGATTGGTTTTTATAACCGAAGTGGAGAGTGTTTACAGCGCGGTACGCACTGAGTCCTTATATAAAACAGATACGCTTCGTCTTTAAAGGGCTAATCCCACCCCCTATACACCGCCTATAGCCACTCGCTACGGGCTGGTCGGTCCGGGGATCGAATCTTGGTAGGAACAATATTTTCAGCACCCGTCCATACCGGCCCTGGGCCCACGCAGTTTCCTGTACAGTGGTTACCGGGCCCTTCCCGAGGGTAAAGCCGGCCGGGGCGTGGTATTAACCACCCACCCCCTTCCTGCGCCGAGGCCATCGAAAGGGTACAGCTGTACGTCTACTCCCCCTTGGGCCCTAGGCCTGTGTAGGGATCCGTTTACCTACCGCCACAGATTGCGGCGAACTAACAGTGGCGCTGTGTCGGCGTTCGGTTGTATCCATACCTGACAGTTCAGTTCACATCTTCGCAGCACAAACTCTGTTGAGAGAAATTATCGCAGGTTTTATTGAGGTTCGTATGAAACATGAAGAGGCTGTGGGCACAGTGCAGTGTTTTAAGTGCTACGGCAGGTGGTGCGTGTAGTTACCACCGAGCTTTACAGCGTTACAGATTTCGTGGTTTCCGGCTGGATTTTATAGCGCTTCATAAGACGTCAGAGCAGTTTTTTTAAAAAATGTTTTCTGTTGTATCAAACACATTATTTAATTTGTTTTTTGATGCAGAGTTTTAACACAGGCTCAGTGTTGAACACTGCTGAACTGATATTAGGTCTTCAGGACATTTTCCCCGTAATTTAGTCCATAAAAAGTTGTTAATTTGACAGTTCATCTAGTATTGCAAGTTAGGAAGTTTAAAAAAATTTGTGCCAGCATTTACGTCGAATGGGAAAATGACCAGTGCGTACGAATATTTTAAATTTACATGCCATTTGTCAGTGGCAGCTCGGAACAGCGAGAGTGTGGGGTATTATATAGATAGGGCGAGAAATGAGAAATTGGGTGATAGTGGCACAGGATCCTGTTTTTTTGTGTTCTTAGGTGACAGCGATGACTAAAGAGTTACTCTAGCACAGTGATTGTTGTTTACAATGTATTTTATGGTGACGAGTAAATACAGTTTTGTGACTGGAAGAAATGTTTCGTCCTTTTATATCTTTATTGTTAACAAAATCAAAATTTCAGTGTACTTTAATTACGTAGCTGAAGTCCGTTGGCAGGACCTGTAATTACGTACGAGAATAATTATATAGGAAGATCATATAGCATGGAAGGGAGGAATTCTAAATCCGTGCAAGAGTTTGGTCAGAATAGAAACGATCGCTTGGGTGACTTTGTAAGTGGAGCGATGTTAGAGAAACGTGACTGGATAATGTGGCTTGGATTCAACTTGCGGAGGATAGGATCAAATGATGGAATATGGTAACTCTTGTTTGGCTGAGCGACAAATAAATTCTCTGTGGACATATCAGGATGTAATTACATGTGAGTTTACAGCGCGGTTTAATGTATTGGTAATTGTAACACCACTGCCTGGTCACGGCAGTCCGGCGAATGTCTGTTGCACGCTGTCTGCTGGTAAGCAAACGGATTCAGCAGCGCACGGATGGTTGAGTGGCGGTATTGGTGGGCCGAGAGATGCGCATCGTTGTACAGTTATCGTGGGACTGCGTCAGATGTGTACAGGATCGGTGGTTGTCGTGTTCGTTGCTGAAGGCGCGTGTATTGGTCTACCGCGATGTGGTGTGGCGACACATACTGCGTTCGTGATCAGCTTTATAGATGCAAGTAATGTGTTTCTTCGAAGTGCTGGCATTCGCCCGAGACACCACAGTACCAAAACATGAACTAACTAACTCCATGGAGCAGAGGCCTTCTTGAGAAGCTAACAGTTTCTCAGCTAGTCAAGAAATTCCCCGCATTTTATGGAACCCGGAGGTTCAATACCGCATTCACAAGAGCCCGCCACCTGTCCCTATCCTGAGCCAGCTAAATCCAGCCCATGCCCCCATCCCACTTCTTGAATATTCATTTTAATATTATCCTCCCATCTGCGCCTGGGTCTCCCAAGTGGTCGCTTTCTGTCAGGTCTCCCCAACAAAACCCTGTATGCAACTCTCTTTTCCCCCATACGTGCTACATGCCCAGCCCATCTCATTTTTATCGATTTGATTACCCGAATAATATTTGGTGATGAGTACAGGTAATTAAGTTCCTCGTTATGTAGTCTTCTGCACTCCCCTGTCTCCTCGTCCCTCTTAGGCCCAAATATCCCCCTCAGCACCCTATTCTCGAACACCCTCAGTCTTTGTTCGTCCCTCAGTGTGAGAGGCCAAGTTTCACACCGAGGTTTCCCCACCAAAATCCTCTCTTTTGCCCCATACGTACTACATGCCCAGCCCATCTCATTTTTATCGATTTGATTACCCGAATAATGTACCAAAACATGAAACTAAACGTTATTATTGTGCAAGTACATTTCGTTTCTATTTTGTGCGTTGCTGGCCGTGATGTACATTTGTTACGTATAAGAAAGAGTGAAACCCCGATACACTCCGCCCTGGCCCAACCCCATGAAAGTCTGTCAACAGAAATTCCCCATTATACAATATTTCGATTTTCCGACACCCAAGATATTTGGCCAGAAATTCCGGTGAACAATCAGTGGCGGTATGTAGGGGTTTAAGTGTGTTTTTTTTTCTGATGAAATAAACTTTATCGCCTAAAGTCTGAGAATAAAGTTTTCTTAGTTTATTTTTAAATGTTAAGAAATGTGAACGTATTTAAAACTAGTGTTGTTTGTCTTCATGTTAGCTATATTTAAATTCCAGGATCTTATATTTGAAGGTTAACAGCTCTAGAAAATCCATATAAAACTTTATTTTATCGCAGTATAATTTAGGAGTTGCAAAGAATCTACATTTGAGCCAAAACGTGGGTTTACCTAACCGACTACGTGACGATGTGAACCAAAAGCTTACACTGTGTAAGTCGAAAAACACCACGGTAGCCTTTCTATCATCAGGTCTTACTTCGTATTTCGAGCTTTCAGCATGAGATATATAAAGCGATTTCCTTACCCAGGACGATTTTGAGCACTAGGTCTATATCACGTCTGTATGCGAATAAAGAGCACGTAGTAACTCAATTCCTGTCATGTGCGAATAGGTGGCTTTGAACAGGAAAGTAGGTGGTTTGCATTCAAAGTAGAGTAAAGTAATGTAAACCAAATTTCAGCCTGTAACATGCCATGAAGGTACAGAAGGGGAGTAAAAGTATATCGCCACTCATTCTTAAGCTCAGCGTTAGATGATGTGGGTAGCCAAAGGCACTTCCCCCGCCGCTTTACGTGTGGGAAAAACCCAATACCCTTTGTAAAAGAGGCTGGGTGTGCCTCAAGGCCGATGTGGATGGATGTGGAGAAGAAAAAAATCTGATGTCCCCACCGGGGTTCGGGCCGGGCGCCGCGCCCCCCCCAATCCCGGAATTGCCCAGCGTGTAGCCGGTCGTTGTGCTGTGTACGGTACCCGGACTCACTTGTTATCAAAGCGAAACTATATGTTCTGCTTATGTATTCACTTTATTTGTGCTGGTTTGTCCAATCCTTCGCCAAGTGTCCGTCCACGCGTTTTTGAAATCGCCTTATTCGAACATACGTATACTTCCTAATTTTTAGACTGTGTTTTGAGTGGCGTGTCAAAATACGTTGTGGGCTGCTAATGCTTGAACTGTTTTGATGGCAATTTTGCCTACATTAATTGTCAATATGAATAGGCGTGTGGTATAAACATGTCCGTCCGATAACCCATATATATATTGCCCCATAGTAATTTCTGAACCGGCTGAACCGATATTTGGGCGCGTTCGCAGAATTGCGAAAAACCACCCTTAGCTTCGTCGTGTCTGTTACTTCAGTCCGCCTTCATGGAAGGACGTGGTTCCTACTGGACCAATTTTTTGAAATTTGATATTTGAGTATTTTTCGAATATATGTTTAGAAATTCAAGTTTCATTAAAATTCAACAAGAATAACGGGTACTTTGCGTCAAGACGTATGTACATTTATGATAATATCTCGCTCAGTTTTTCTTAGAATTAGAAATATTTCAGACAAAGGATGTAGATAAAATAAAACACACTTTTGATGTTCAGTAACTGTTTGCTGACAATCGTGCCGTTTATTAGACGATGTGTACAGATGTGGTAGAACCAGACAGTTCACAGGTATCAATGTAATACGGTGCATGCGCATTGCCTGCTGGGTAACTAAGGCTGCAGATGCACACTCGGCGTATGTAATACCTTATTGCTTTCCACGGCAACAATGGTTCCGCGAACGCACCTCAGTGTTTCATTCATACGTACATTGTCACTGGGTTGTAGTTCGTTGAGTACAGGTCATATTTTATACCGAGTCATTTCATGTGTTTATGACGTACCTCCATACAAACTTTCCTGTACGCGCTTATTATGGATCTTCAAATATTTGTTAGGTGAATATTGATTTTATTAGGTTTCGTATCGTTTTACGGTTTGCAGGCTTACTAATTGGGCAAACGAATACTTCTGAAGCATTTATGACTGTGTAACATTTCTGGGCATTTAAGTTAAATGCATATAAGGGAATTATTGAGAATAAATTTTTACTATCAATTTGACTCGGCATGAAGCATGGTAAGTAATTTCACTTGTTTATTCTCTGTTGTAGGTAAGAGTGTGTTCATCTCGGTGCAGTTCACCCAAATGGCATGAAGGTAATGTGACTCACTCAGAACACGAACACATGTGTTTATTTTTGCCAGTTTTACGTGTTTCTTGTTAAAATGCATTCCGACTATTCGTGTTGTTTAGAGATAACTTTTTAGCGATACACCATATAGCTGGTTCGTTCTTTTGGCGCTGTTTTCAAAAAGTGAATGCAAACGATACGAGAGTACTGCGGTACCCCTTTAGTACCTTTTTTGCAGTAACAGTATAGCACTTCGTCTTAAAGGGATGGGATTTAAGGATATTTTTGTATGTACAGCCTGTGAATTAAAGTTAACGGAACAGTAAAGTGAAAATGACTCTTGAAGTCACGTGGACTTGGTTCATCTGATTCGTTATAGTCTCCAGTGGCGGGCTGTTTTCTAACACGGCACTGAAACTTTGTAGTTTCATAAGTGTCTCGGGATTTGTAGAATCGCTGCACGACTGTTAGCTTGTCTTGAAATACCCTGCTGCATGATATTAGAGGGCGTAAATGTGTTTATTTCGCCAGTCATATATTGAAATTTTTTTCGGATTAATGTCGAATCCAGCTCTTCTGAAACCATTTGACAGTATCCAAAATTGTCAAAGGCGTAAAGTTTGGATGACATTTCGCCCACTTGATGCATAATGGTACTGCTGCGGGGGTTGTGCTTGTAATAAAGTTGTGCCCACACGGTGTTGCAAAAACGTTCCGTGATGTCTTTTGCATTTTAAAGTTATGACTTGGAAAATTAAATTCAGTCTGTGAGCCTACCGTTTAATGAAGCTAGGTCAGATTTAAGACAAATCTAAACGTCTCGGAACTATTAAAAGTTTTGGACAGTTAACATGAAATTATTTTTTAGAGAGTGAAGTAAAACAGTACTGGAAGCAGCATAAATCAGATTTTCACGGATTTTATTGTATATTAGAAGACAGGTCAAGATGGACATGTATGGTTGAAACTTGAACAAGACGTGCATTATTTATGAAAATGACGACTTTGCTGCAACAAAACACATGGAGTGAATGAAAACAGAATAAAGAGGCGATACTGGAATGAAAACAGAATAAAGACGCGACACTGGAATGAAAACAGAATAAAGACGCGGCACTGGAATGAAAACAGAATAAAGACGCGACACTGGAGTGAAAACAGAATAAAGAGGCGACACTGGAATGAAAACAGAATAAAGAGGCGACACTGGAATGAAAACAGAATAAAGAGGCGACACTGGAATGAAAACAGAATAAAGAGGCGACACTGGAATGAAAACCATTGGAGGGAAGACGGCAGGCGCTCTAAAAAGGGGATGGATAATGCCAGTGCACTTGAATCAGTGGTTTCGAGCCTAGGGTACGGGAAGTATTATAAGGAGGTGCGCGAGACGTAGCAAGCGGTCGCTAAGGCCTGAGGAGGGTCGACGAATTCTTTCTCTGCGTGCAATAAATACAGCGTGTTTAAACTGAACACTTCTGTCTGTGTTGTCACGCGTACGGTATACAGTAACATCGCTTCCGGTAAACATCAGTTTATTGAAAAGGTAAAGTGGAGTTTCCCTCCGAGATCAAAGGTGCGTCGACTGAAACCCTTCAGAAATGCTGCTTTAGACTACTGAGGAAGACCAAGTGGCGTGATTCTGTTCAAATTATAACGAGCCCCACAGAACGGCACGTTACTCCAACGGCAGGTTGTTCCAGCAAGGCGCGGTTCCAACTGACAGTGTTTACGAAGACTTGCCTGCTGTCCTTCCAGGATTTGTGGTTGTGATCAGTCCAACTTCTGAATGCCAGGTCTAAATTTGTGTTAATATTTGACTTGAATCTGCTGATTAATTATTTGGTATGCATTAACGTATTGTTCGCGTTGTGCAAACATCTTCTGTCGTTGTTTTAGTGATGGCGATACTGCAGATAGGCAGGTGGCTCTAAGTGAAACTGTACAGGGAACGGCGGCCCGCATGTCGTGACGCGAATGTCAGTTCTACAGAACTGCATGTATCTCTTTGGCCTTAGGGCCGTGCCATGGCTCAGGCGGTTAGCCGCCGGCCTCCCTCCGCGGAGGCCCGGGTTCGATCCCGGGTCAGTCCATGTGGCCTTTGTGGTGGACGAAGTGGCACTGGTACAGGTTTTTCTCCGAGTACTTCGGTTTTCCCCTGTTAATTTCATTCCACCGGTGCTTCATTACTAGGAAAAGGACAAAAAATAATCATCATCGTAATCTTCATCACAGGGTTGCACAATAAGCCTCAAGGCTGCGGTGCGTCCGTAGCGTCTGCTGCGGGGCCCTTCACCACTAACAGTCTGTTTGGCCTTTCCCTGACTGGTTATTTAACGCTTCTTCTTTAGCTGGGTAGGGTATTTAATGTCGACTGTTGCTCATGATCTCGGATGGACACTGAAATATTTAATTCTTCAGCATTTGGCTGTATAGACTGTGAAAAAGTACTTTACTGTGGTAACGCCTAGCGGAGAATCGAACCCGGATCCTCACGCATACGAACGGGAATGCTACATCGTAACGTTGGTTGCGTACTCGGATTGATTAGTTACGTGACCGAGTTACCTTCCGTTACGTGATTGGAAGAAGTAGCCGACTGCACTAAGCAGACGTGCCGAGCATTCGGAGACCTTACTGGGAACGCTATATCAGTACGATAAACATGTAACAGAATGTATGAATGGTGGTCATAAAATGCAATGTACTTGCACTTATACTTATTCCTACACAGTGACCAGGCTACGAGATGGACGATTCGGTGTTCAAATTACGGCAGAGGCAAGACGTTATTCTCTTCTGCAAAACCGCCACACCGGGTGTGGGCCCAACACAGCCTCCTAGTCAGTGGGTACCGCAGTTATTTTCGGGGGGTTAAATCGACCGCGGCTAGAAGTTAGCCACTTACCTGCACCCATTGCAGAGTTTAAGAATGAGAGGAGCTGTACCTTTAATCCCCCTCTATGCCTGCATGTTGTGGGCAGGCACAACTTCCGTCAGACGTTTTTTCGTTTCGTTTCGTGTCGCAGTCCTTCCCTCTTCTACCTACTTGTTCACAGCAGGTGTCGAGGTTGTTTATTTTCACTTGATCACACTCAGACACACACCACAGTCGGTAGGACTCCTCTGGACGAGGGATCGGCCCGTCGCAGAGACCTCTACCTGACAACACAAACATTGTACAAGAAAAAAAAATTCATGCCCCCGGTGGGATTCGAACCCACGATCCCAGCAAGCGCTCGGCAGCAGACCTACGCCTTAGACCGCGCGGTCACTGGAATCGGCGTGACTTTTTTTGCATGTTTTAACTGTAGTCATCTACAGGGGGTGTTAATTAATACAATTGAAATGTATCTAAAGTAAATACGGGCTGGCCTCTAAGCATGATGCTGTATGTCATTTTATGTTATGCACGGTGGTTATCAGCTGCTGCTGACACATTTACGTGTACAGTTTTAATCATTATCAGTGCAGGAGCGTCCCTCCAGTAGACATAGACTGAGTGTTGTGCGAGATTTGAGGACCTCACACAGTGGTGTTGAAGATTCAAGTCTTCTGGGTTTTTGACCCCCTGGTCGATTGATAGTGGCCGACGTTTCAGAAGACCTTCCTGTCTTAATGTCTGGGGTTTAATCAGTGTAAGAAGAGATTCTTAGAGTGCTTAGACCCTGAAGATGGAAGCAGCAGGCTCCTCCGAAACTCCAGGCCCTCTGTACCAAACGACGTGGCGTCATAGAAGACTTTAATTCTTATTAATGAATGTGTGAGCCCGTTTATTGTTAACGAATTAACTTGCGCTGCTATGGACGTTACGTTTTCGCGTTGTTGTTAGGCAGCAGGCACTCCTGCATTTGTTTCTTACATTTTTAATACCTAATATGGATACGGGCCACGCGGTAGCGCCGTTGGTTAAGGCACTGCACTACAAGCTGGTAGGTCGCGGGTTCGATTCCCGGTGGTGCCTTTGGAATTTTTCATTGACTTAATCCTTCCGGCCGCACTATGGCCCTGGCGTCGACACAGCCTGTAAGAGGGATATCTTCTGGCGGTAAAGGCGGCCGGTGCGTAGGTCTGACAACCTTACCAGCTTCATGTGAAGATTGTCTAGAAATGCGGTTAGCCTCAACCTCCTGGAACCGTCATGGCCTGACCAGGCCTGTAATGGGATTGCTGAACTTTCTTTAGTTTTAGTGCATTTAGTAAGCGTTTAATCGAATGTGCTTAGTAGGTGTAGAGACTGACAGTACTATTATGTTTAACGGCAGTTTTATTTAAGGTTGTATAGCGTCGATGGTAGATGAACGAAATATTAGTGGGAACGGAGCATTGGTGGAATGGTACGAACACGAAAACCTTTCCCAATGCCACTTTGTACACCATAAATTCCACATGTGCTGGCCTCGAATCGAACCCGAGTCTCCACTATTAAAACCGACTGCTAGACGCATTCATCATGGCACGGCCGACAACCAGTGTAACAGCTGTGCAAGCTGAGTTGCCGACATGTCAGGCGCTTTCAGAAGACGTACGCGCGAGTGATGCGTTCGGATAACGACGTTTGAATTCGACTTGCCACTCAGTTTTCTGTGCTCCTAGTAGCGACTATTCATTTACGGTGTTCTATCGAAGAATGAATGAAGGGGAACTGCGTGCAGAAATGTGGTTATAAAGGTGCAACTCGGCATCAGTGTTTCTCAGTCGATGTGCGCGTCTTCTTCAAGCTGCGTGTTTCTGCACATGTGTCAGTAGGTCACAGAAGGCGGTAATAATAGTGAGGCAGTGTTGCTGGGCCCTGTTATGTCGTCCCGCAGATCATTGGCCTAGAATTTTTAGAATTGTTGGCTGTCTATGTTTGTTATGTAGTCGCGCTGCGCTTTTGCACAGTCGGAAATATTAACACCAGCACAGTGTGTGTCTCCCACAGCACAGCGCTCACTGATTCCTGGGGTATCTTTTCCTTTAACCGTTTAAAGCCTAGCGGTAACTTTACGTACCACCAGATTTAACATTAAAAAATTCTACGTGGTGCCCACATTGCGTTTATGTGTTTTGTACGGATCTTAGAACAAACAGCAACTTTTGCCTTATAAAACATTAAGAGACTGGTTTTTATAACCGAGGTGGAGTGTTTACAGCGCGGTACGCACTGAGTCCTTATATAAAACAGATACGCTTCGTCTTTAAAGGGTTAATCATTGACGGCGCAGTCTTTATCACAGACTGTACAGCATCGTGTGGCAGCAGAGTCGATGACTTTGCAAGGATTTGAAAGGAAGCGGCCGAGGTCCAATTGAGGTCCTGGTATTTACCCGAAGGAAATAAGGTCATCCAAAAACCCGGTAGGTGTCCCTGGGGAGGTTCGAACCGGGAACTTTCTTAAAAAAAGCCTAGAGCGTTACTGCTACACAAGACTGCTGGATTGTACGTAAAATGTCAGTCTACCGAACTTATATGTCTGCTGACTTTGGTGTTACGGAGGGGTATATAAATGAAAGGCGTAACAAAGTATTGAGGACAGTGCGTATGCAGTGTATACATGCACGCACGCACGCAGTGTTAGTGCAATACAAGGTTTAGTGTTCTATGAGTTAACGGCCTTGATCTTATGTTGGTGTGGCTATGCCGCCGTACATGTAGACCCTTTTAACTCTTTGCGGACTGCCCTTTTGCGGNCCCGCCCCCCCCCCCCCCCCCCCCCCCCCCCCCCCCCCCCCCCCCCCCCCCCCCCCCCCCCCCCCCCCCCCCCCCCCCCCCCCCCCCCCCCCCCCCCCCCCCCCCCCCCCCCCCCCCCCCAGAAAGAAGAAAGCTTTTTAGCAGGGTCTCAGGTGTCGTCCGTTCGTCGTTATGACGAATATTATGAAAATGAAGACGTTAGTGTTGTGAGAAATATTTGCGTGACGTAAGGGTCGCAGAGTGTTCATTTACGGTTTAATGCTAGAGTGCAACATTTGGAAAAAAAAATTATTTGGTCTTTAAAGCAAGGGGATTAATTTTTGATGATTTAAACAGCGAAGGGTGCGTGATAAGCATGCGGTTACAACTTGCAACTCGAGAACCGTCTCGGTATTTGGTTGAAGACAGAATGACACCAGGCAAACCGTTGTCGAGGTGGCTTGGTGCAGGACGTTCCGGATACATAATGACGTGTAGATTTGCGAGCAGATATGTTAAAGCCTTAATGTTTCCGTGACACGTCTTTTGCGTCTTTATTAATGTTTTAAACTACATTATGTGTACAATGCAGTATAATTTTCATTCCTTTGTAAACATGTCTGTTTTCGTGTTATCGGAGTCTTGCTCCGTTTTCCTGGCAGTGAACTCACCACATGGGCTTATTTGTCTAAATGATGTCTAGAAATTTTTCTGGTACTTCACAGAGAACACACCGTCTCCATTACCAGTACGAATCGATTGTTGCTATTTAGGGAAGTACCGATGTTTCTTTTTTCAGTCATACAGAAGGCACTAACTGTGTGGGTGCAGCGCAGCGCTGCCTTGTGGTACACTAACGGCACGTGCACGGGTAGCTGCCGCTGGGATTTAAACGGTTATACCGAGCAAGAGGTAAGACATAGAGATGATTGTGGTGGTTACGCAGTGACGGTGGTAGTTGTTGCGTCTTCACATTCACAAAAATGCATATATACAGAAGGAGCTGAATTTTGCTGGCCGTTGTATTAGGAAGCGCGGATTGTATAGCGTTAATGCATAATGGAACGGCGTAGTCTGTAAGGTGCGTCAGATACTGGCTGGACGATCACTTGTAGGGACAGACGTGCAGTCCGGTTAGGAGACACACCTTTCTTCGTCTCTTTGAGTGGGTACTGAGGGTAAAGCGGCCGGGACGTGAAGATGACCCCTCATCTGTATCTGAATCAAGGTTACGAATGAGTGGAGCCAGTGGCGAACCTAGGCTTTTTGGCACCCGGGACGAATACTCACAATGGCCGTCCTTTATAACAACCTGGCCTTTGAAAAATTATATTTCTTTATTGAATTCCATTTCATTTGTCTCAACAATTTAGAATTTTTAAAACGCAGGAAATAGATTTGTTCGTTTAAAACATTCATCTTCTCGTCACTTAGACACTGCCGCCGAGGCCTCGCCTACACTCCCCACCACTGCCTCCCCAGCAACGCCCCTGAGTGTGCTTCCATTCCTTCTACATGCCTTGATGGCTTGAACGGGACAGATTTACCTTTCTTATGTAAAGGTAATTCCAGTTTCGTTGCTTGAACGTCAGATATCCGTATGTTGTGGCATCTAAGAGCCACACAAGCGATTCCACTGCCGCGGTAGTTAGAGTCCACAGTTAGGTGTAGACTGTATCCTGTGCTTAGTTTGAACCACGAGTAGAAGTATAGTGCCGTCTTTAAAGACGGTTCAATAAAGAGGAAAACCAATAATGAAAGGAACAATTGTGTGACTGAGTAGAATGAATCTTTAACGACTTCGGAGACTTATTCTGTTACGACGTACATATTGCACGTTTCGTGGCAGTGATACGTTCATCTGCTCTAGTCTCAACCATTGGCACTATTACAGTCAGATATGCATATTAGCGACATGTCGCCGATGATAACATCTTTAACGTTTTAAAGCCTAGCGGTAACTTTACATACCACCAGGTTTAACATTAAAAAATCCTACGTGGTGCCCACATTGCGTTTATGTGTTTTGCACGGATCTCAGAACAAACAGCAACTTTTGCCTTATAAAACATTAAGAGACGGGTTTTTATAACCGAAGTGGAGAGTGTTTACAGCGCGGTACGCACTGAGTCCTTATATAAAACAGATACGCTTCGTCTTTAACCTTTTAAAGCCTAGCGGTAACTTTACGTACCACCAGGTTTAACATTAAGAAATTCTACGTGGTGCCCACATTGCGTTTATGTGTTTTGTACGGATCTCAGAACAAACAGCAACTTTTGCCTTGTAAAACATCAAGAGATTGGTTTTTATAACCGAAGTGGAGAGTGTTTACAGCGCGGTACGCACTGAGTCCTTATATAAAACAGATACGCTTCGTCTTTAAGGGGTTAATGTGTGTCGGTGGCTCTTTTCTTGGTATAGGCGACTGGACGTAAGGCTGACCATTCACCTCCGTCTAGCGTGGAGGTTAAGAATAGGTGGAGCTGTACCTTCACTCCTCCTCCATGTCTTCATGTCTTGCAGAGGAACAGAGTGCCTTTTACCGGGGTTTAGGGCTGCAGTTTGGATGACTGCCACTTTACTTAGTAGCTATCTACTGAAGCCGAGATGCTGAATTATTGAATTTCGTGATTGGCTCCGTGATCGACGGGTGAGGTTTGACTCCCTGCAGGGTGAGTGATTTTTCTCTTCGCTTCCATGTCGTGGTCAGCACTGGGTCTCGCTTTTTCTCGTGTCTAATGCGTACTGTTGTTTGCCGCGGCATGAAACAGACTACTCGCCTTTATCGCTTGTGGAGGTTAAGAATCCATGGGGCTGTTAATGGCGAGGCGCTTTGTTAAAACAGAGGGGAACCTTGGGTTAGCCTGTGGATCTCTATATAAAAGGCATTTCTACACTGTGATGTTGCCTTCACAAAGTTCTTTCCTGTTCTGAATAGGAATTTTGACTTTTGCAGTACAGAAGACAAAAGCATAAGTGTCACCGTTTTGCCAATAGGAGAGCCTCGCGTCTTGCACCGCCACACGCACATATTAGTTCGTACAGGGTGATGCAAAAGGTATTTGAAATTAGATACAGCATGTTTAACATCGAGTTTCATGTGACTTTTGCGTTACATGTATAATCACGCGGGCTTTATGTTGTGTTATGTTTATGTTGTGATTGAAGCATGGAAAGGAAGATCCTCTGTATGCTCCATGCGGAAGGAGCTTTATATAAGGACTCAGTGCGTACCGCGCTGTAAACACTCTCCACTTCGGTTATAAAAACCAATCTCTTAATGTTTTATAAGGCAAAAGTTGCTGTTTGTTCTGAGATCCATACAAAACACATAAACGCAATGTGGGCACCACGTAGAATTTTTTAATGTTAAACCTGGTGGTACGTAAAGTTACCGCTAGGCTTTAACCCTTTAAAGACGAAGCGTATCTGTTTTATATAAGGACTCCGTGCGTACCGCGCTGTAAACACTCTCCACTTCGGTTATAAAAACCAGTCTCTTAATGTTTTATAAGGCACAAGTTGCTGTTTGTTCTGAGATCCGTACAAAACACATAAACGCAATGTGGGCAACACGTAGAATTTTTTAATGTTAAACTTGGTGGTATGTAAAGTTACCGCTAGGCTTTAAAACGTTAATAACTTTGTTCCTGAACTACAGCACGCAGTAATGTGGACACATTTTAACAGCACTCGAAGAACGAATGTAGACATTAGTCGTAGAAAAATGTAATGATGTGAATATCGTTGAAGCAGTTACAGCCAGTTTTAGAATTCCTTATTATAAATGTGTTCCTCGTGCACCAGGGCACCAGATTGGTTCTTCTGAGAAGAATTCACTTCACCTGTTATTTACTCTTCCTTTGAAAGCCTTTCTTTGATTTCCCTGGGACGCGCAATTATGTAATCTTTCGGCAACCAGAGCAGCAATGACTGATACAGTTTGATTATTTTATCGTGACTTTTCCTGCGATCATATCTTGGGAAGCTAAAATCAGTGACACAGCAACCAACGCACATGTGATAACGCAAGGGAGCGTAGCAGTAGCTGTAAGCAGGGCTGTGGAGTCGGAGTCGGAAGGAATTTTAGGTGGAGTCGGAGTCGGTAAAAATGTACCGACTCCGACTCCGACCTCAGTCTAAAACCTTAACTAGATGCTCCAAATCCAGAGCCCTGATAGCTACAGTAACCATTAGACTTAAACTTAAATATAGGTTATAAGTCTAAACAGTAGCCTGATGATTCACGTGGTGGTGATGAAACGTCTTATAGGTTTACCGTTATTAATGCGTATTGAGCTTTTATGAAGGAGTCGGAGTCGGAGCTTTTTTGTACCGACTGCACAGCCCTGGCTGTAATGGTGATGTTTAAAAGTGTTATAACGAGATTTTAGTGACTCAAATGTGCCTGTGGCAAGCAGAAGTCTCCAACTTTGGCTTGGGCATGTGGGGGAGGTTAAGGTCGCTGGAAGTCTCAGTAAAGACGTGGAGATGTGAACTGGATGTGACGAGCTGCCTTGTGTCAGTACGGCGGTAGTTTCGTATCAGCAGGTCGTGCAACTGTGGTAGTTTCGTATCAGCAGGTCGAGCAACTGTGGTAGTTTCGTATCAGCAGGTCGAGCAACTGTGGTAGTTTCGTATCAGCAGGTCGTGCAACTGTGGTATTCTGAAGGTAGGCGGTGTAGAGGGTGGACACGGCATGAAGGTATACGGTTACAGACACTGTGCGTATGCCCGAGAAGAATGCCTGCTTCTCGGGCCCCTAGACCTTTGAAGGTGAGGGCACTATTTTTTTTTAAACTTTGGGAACCAATTACACAGGGACCTGACATCGTATCCAATAAGAATGGCGTCTTCAACCGCGTTGCCATGAAAAGTTACAGACTTGCAAAACTCATTTTTCATAAACTTCCCTTTGGTGTTACACAGTTGTGTCTTGTAGTTGCCATACGTTTACTGAGTGTCACTGCATGCGTACTGCAGCGTTTGTGTGTTTGGTGGTAACAACAGACTACTTGGCCTCTGGCGCAGTTGGTTGAGGCACTGCGCTACAAACCGGCAGGTCGCGGGTTCGATTCCCGATGGTGTCAGTGGAATTTTTTTTTCATTGGCATAATCCTGTCGGTCGCACTATGGCCCTGGGGTCGACTCAGCCTCTAACAGAAATGAGTACCAGGAATATTTCCTGGGGGGGGGTAAAGACGGCCGGTGCGTATGGCTGACAACCTTACCATCTTCATGTGCCGATTGTCTAGAAATCCGGGAGCCTCGACTTCCTGGAACCCTAAAGGCCTGTCCAGGCCTGTAATGGGACTGCTTTACCTTTTACCTTACTTGGCCTCATGTCAGTCGCATATGTTAGGGCTCAACACACACGCACGCACGCACGCAGCTGAAATGAAAATAATGTGGGTTTGAATTCATCCCCTGTGGTTTTTATGCAAACTATTTCGTCATTTGAATCGGTTACCCGACTTTTCCAAACGTTTGTATCAATCTCATGTCACTGAAGGAAACACCAGTGCTGTCCTTAATGATTTCCAACAGTCAGTAGTAACAACATGATGGACGCACGAATTTGTGAGGCGGAACCAACGCTAGGCGTCTGAAATGATGTATCACAAACAGCTTGAAAAATGTGCATCTTTTTTTTTTGACGTAACGTTTGTATAGAATGTGACGTGCAACTGGAAGTCCTACCCGAGAAACATAACGCGTGGGGAATGTGGCATTGCATTGTGTTCCTCGCAACACGTTATGAAAAAAATAATTACAGTGTATTATAATTGAGTAATTTATTTCGAGAAGGTAACATGTACAGGTCGGCTAGTGGCCTTTTAGAAATAAACGGCAGGATCACTGCTGTTCTTGTAGCTGAATGGGACGTGACAAGCTACCTTCTCCAACGTGGTGAGGTCGAGGGAGAAACGCAAAGTTGCAAAACAAAAAGTCGCATGTTACTTTTCCGAAAGTCAGCTATTCGTATATGGGCTAGAAATGTGTGCGGTAGGAAAGCAGGCTTCGCGAGATGTGTTCCGATATCCTTTTTGTTGAAAGAAGTCTGTAGAATTCTTTGTGCGCACATGTTAGGTTAGTGTATTGCCCGGCATAACATTTGGGCTGCAACCTGCACGTACTGGTTTAACCTGTTAAAGCCTAGCGGTAACTTTACGTACCGCCAGGTTTTACATTAAAAAATTCTACGTGGTGCCCACATTGCGTTTATGTGTTTTGTACGGATCTCAGAACAAACAGCAACTTTTGCCTTATAAAACATTAAGAGATTGCTTTTTATAACCGAAGTGGAGAGTGTTTACAGCGCGGTACGCACTGAGTCCTTATATAAAACAGATACGCTTCGTCTTTAACCTTTTAAAGCCTAGTGGTAAATTTACATTCGACCAGGTTTTTAAGATTAAAAAATTCTACGTGGTGCCCACATTGCGTTTATGTGTTTTGTACGGATCTCAAAACAAACAGCAACTTTTCCCTTATAAAACATTAAGAGATTGGTTTTTATAACCGAAGTGGAGAGTGTTTACAGCGCGGTACGCACTGAATCCTTATATAAAACAGATACGCTTCGTCTTTAAAGGGTTAATGGGACCACGAGCGGCAAATCTGCAACACTGTAGTCTGATTGAGTTGCATTCCACTGAGGAATACATATTGGTTTCCGTAAGGTAGTTGGCCAAACCTAATAACTGCGCATGCGTACACACACACACACACACACACACACACACACACACACAAGTGTGGATTCGATCAGGTTTGCGTCGGAAGCAAAATCATAGAGTTTAGTAAAATATTGGCAGTAGCTATTTTTAGTCAAGTGAATGCGTTTAAATTACGTAGCTACCTGCCTAGAAACGTTGATTGGCCACCAGAAATTGCCTGCAGTGTAGGTATTTTTCGTTGTTTGATTAGCAGCGTTACCTGCCTGCTGTCTGGTCACGAAGCTTCTTCTTTGATGTCAATTCTTCGTGTCTGCATCCAATTACTAACAGATTCCCGTAATTATGTACCCGTCTGATGTTACGAAGCAGATGAAAAAGCAAGCTGCGCTAATAAAGATGGTGGTATCGGATTTCTCCAAATTATGTTTGAAGATGCATCAAACAAACTACTGACGCGTAAAGAGTTTGGAAACAAACTTTACGAACGCTTTTCGACATCCGGCAAATACCAGCTGCTGAGTAACAAATAAACAGAGGGCAAACTGCTGAGCTTGTTGATGATGAGGCGATGAAGTTTTTCTTGTGTGTGGTGGAACGTTGTGGATTTGGCTGCAGGTTGGTTTACAGACAGGGCGGTCAATTTGCTGTGCAGCTATTGGTGTGCGTGCCGTTTCTCTCGGTGTTCGCAAAAACTGATTTCTCATGCTTATATCCTACACTGTGCTTCTCGAACCACGTGTAGATTTGCGCTTTTCGTAGACAGTGCGTACAAGGGGAACAAAGTAGAGAGGCCGTGTCCATTGTCCGCGTGCGTAATTTCCGATATTTCCTTCATGGAACTAGCTTAAGTTTGGGGGTTTTTCTTTCTCATTCTGACCTTTTCTGCCTACTTGCTGCAGGTGTAGAGGGTTATTGTTGCACCTGATCATACTGAATGACACACATCTGGTAGGACTCCTCTGGACGAGTGATCGGCCCGTCACGGAGATCTCTACCTGACTGCACACAAAATTTACAAGACACAGAAGTCCATGCTCCCGACGGGGTTCGAACCCGCAATCCCAGGAAGCCAGTGGCTGCAGACCCACGCCTTAGACCGCACGCCTATTGGGATCGGCTGTTTGGAATTTTCGCTGGGTTATCTACGTGTGTGGGCCTGCTTACATTAAATGTAGAATTTTATCAGCCTTTACTATTCCTGCCAGCAATGCTTTTGCAGGAAGCTGTTAGTGCCGTCATACTTAGATAAGTAAATATCATTGAAATGTTTAACTTCGGACTTTCCAATAAGTTCTGCTGTGACTGTGCAAGGACGTAGGTTATGAAACGTTTCTCTGGCTGTATTTCATGTCGTGTAACGCGTGGTGGACCATAGGAGCACACTTGTTTGCTAGGTTAATTTACGTGACGTGTATGATACATAAAAGAACATATTAGGAAAACATTTGTACTTCATTAGAAGGGGTCCTGAAGATTCAAGTTTTCTGTCGGTGGATAAATACTTCCCGCCGTTCGAAGAAATGTAGTGCTTTATTCTGCAGGGCCAGTCAGTTCAAGAAAACAGACGAAGTCTCTTCTTGGACTGCTTGATCCAGAAAATGAAGACAATAGATCATTGCGTGGTCCAGAAAATGAAGACAGTAGATCATTGCTTGTCGCAGAAAATGAAGACAGTACGATGATTGCTTGTTACAGAAAATGAAGGTAATAGATCATTGCGTGATCCAGAAAATGAAGACAGTAGATCATTGCTTGTTGCAGAAAATGAAGACAATAGATCATTGTCTGATCCAGAAATTGAAGACAGTACGATCATTGCGTGATCCAGAAAATGAAGACAGTAGATCATTGCTTGTTGCAGAAAATGAAGAAAATAGATCATTGTCTGATCCAGAAATTGAAGACAGTACGATCATTGCTTTTGCAGAAAATGAAGACAATAGATCATTGTCTGATCCAGAAAATGAAGACAGTGGATCATTGCTTGTTACAGAAATAGATCATTGTCTGATCCATAAAATGAAGACAGTACGATGATTGCTTGTTGCAGAAAATGAAGACAGTAGGTCATTGCCTGATCCAGAAAATGAAGACAGTACGGTCATGGCTTGTCCCATTCAGTGTTAGCGGTTACCCTGCGGTTGACAGGAGAAGCGTGAGCGGTTTGCCTTTGCTGTTTTTTTATCTCCACGTCCGGACCGGCAGTCTTCTGTCCAGTGGGTATAGGGAGTTTTTTTTCTTGAACAAAACGGCCTAAGCATGATGCTAATTACTCACCTTCATCTAGTGTGAAGGTTAAGAAAGACTGGATCTCTCCCTCCATAAATGCAAGTCGTTGGTGGGTCCTGGTGGCAGTCTTGCTCTTTATTGTGTTCGTTAACCCGCGGTATGTGTCCAGAGGTCTGTAACTTTGTCAGATAGGCACTGCTTATTGTTTTTAATGTCTGTAAGTTCCTTAGAATACAATGTATTATTTTTCTTTTGTTTCCTATTTAATTTAAGGTCTCATGGGCACAGAGGTTATTTTGCGTGCAATTGCAGGATGTTTGTCATTCGTACTTGAAGAGTGACGGCAACGAAATTGTGGCCCATTTGAACAGACAATCCACAGCATGCGTTATTGTGCGAGTAAATAACGGAGCATTGGTTGGATTCGTCATGCAGAACGTCGATTTCGTTTTAGCCTGAATATCTTAGTGAAAGGTACTGCTTGACATGTATGCGTGTAAATGTGAGGCAATATTAAACTCTGCATTAATAGTAATGTGTAAGTGTGTGGACTGCAGTAAACTGGATTTGGACTTCACCCAACTGCTGGCTGTCGTGAACGTGGTGTTGGGTCTTCAGATTGCAATAACGGCAGGAAATATTTCTCAACAGAGACTGCGGTCCGGGCTTGCCCGTCCGTTCACTGAGACCTGTTTCCAAGTATAATTTACACAGGCCAGTTGTGCTGCTCTGTATCTGGTTTATTTCACGTTAAATTTGTCGTTCGCCCTTATTCCTCTCTGCCGTGCAATTCCCGAAGTCCTGTAGTTGCCGTAATGACGCCTGCAGTGCGCAGAGTTGTTTCTTCTTCTGAATTCGCACTTTTCTTCGAATTCGTCTTCTTAAGGCTTACCTAACTGAAGGATTCAAGGTTTTGTATCACATTAACCCTTTAAAGACGAAGCGTATCTGTTTTATATAAGGACTCAGTGCGTACCGCGCTGTAAACACTCTCCACTTCGGTTATAAAAACCAATCTCTTAATGTTTTATAAGGCAAAAGTTGCTGTTTGTTCTGAGATCCACACAGAACACATAAACGCAATGTGGGCACCACGTAGAATTTTTTAATATTAAACCTGGTGGTACGTAAAGTTACCGCTAGGCTTTGAAAGGTTAATAGGCGAAATTTAAGTCTCTTGTTAGAAATGTTTAACCATATCTTCTAAGGTACACATTAAGGGTCCCCTGGAACTTTTCGACGTGGTTTTTGACGCATGTTGCTTCAGAACGTTGGTACGTGTCTACCAGGCTACACGGCGTCGCGTTCCGAAAAACAGCGAACCGAACACTTGACCGTGAGAGCCTAAAATTCGAACTAGGTTATTAACTCATTGCTTCGTTGAACCTAAAGCTGGCTCTGTGCTTGGACATTATGCCGTGATAGAGAATACATTGCGTGGAGGTAAAGCTCCACGCGTTGTAAATTTTAACACTAAGTGGACATCATTTTCAAGGGTTGTCAGTAATCCTCGTCCTCTTGATTGCCACGCACACAACCCTGATACACAGTGGAGAGACGAGGGCAGCGCCACAGTGGGGCCGGACACAGTGTTTGTGAGGGTAAACATGGCGTCCCTGCAGATAATAGAAACCTTGTTGTTCGTCCCGTAGACAGGCACTTCACTGGATGTTCGTCCCGTAGACAGGCACTTCACTGGATGTTTCATTATGGTTAAGCGTGGGTCTTCCAAGTTATTTGTATGCGCCAGGGGTGGAAAGCTTGAGCTTGACGTTAGGGTCATATCGCTAGTTTAAATAACCTTCGTTAGCCATGCCACATAGCAGCATTACACCGTCACATTGCTGTCGGTACGTACTGCGGTCCTGCTTTTAATTAGGGTCCGGATAACTTATTGATTTGAGTTTTCCTGGTTAAATCCTTCACATTTTTTAATTCTTTACATTTTTACATTCTTTATGTTTTTAAATTATTTACATTCTTAAATTCTTTACATTTTTAAATTTGTACATTTTTAAATTCTTTACATATTTAAATTCCTTACATTTTGAAATTCTGTACATTTTAAAATTCTTTACATTTTTAAATTCTTTACGTTTTTAAATTCTTTACATTTTTAAATTCTTTACATTTTTAAATTCCGTACGATTTTAAATTTTTTACATTTTTAAACTCCATTTTAGGTTTGGTTTAATGATTGTCAGGACGACGCCACCCTTTGGCAACCTGGAATATTGATTCGTGTACCTTACAAACCCAAGACTTTACCGTTTCCATCAAGAATCCAGACTTGTGGCTTTTAGTGATGAACTGCATGTCGCTTAAAACTCACAATTCAGCTTCGTCTGAATCCTGTGATGAACAATGTTGTGCCTGTAAGGCACAGCGAAGCATTTTAATTTTAACTTTTCTTCCATTTGTAGCTAAATTGTGTTTTTTGCTATCGCTGTTGGCATTATATTTGGTGTTTACACAAGTGCTTGTGCCACAGATCGAACTATTTGAAGCAGACACCGGGAGATCTTCGGAAGTTTGTTGTTGGTGTTTTATATGTTAATCGTCACCCCTGATGGTGGTTCCGTGGGCGTACCGAAACATGTTGCGTTTATGCAGCGAACTGCTTCCGCAGGCAGCAAAAGTACGTGTGCACGTGTTGGTCTGTTGTTTTGCTATTCTGTAAATGTTCTGTTTAAACACGCCATTTGTACGTGGGGAATTCAAACTCAAAGGTTCGCAGTGTACGCAATGGATACATGAGGGGGTGGAGGTCTAGCTCCGTTCATTCTTGAGCTTGGCATTGGATGGGATGTGTGATCAGGTTCGTGCCTCGACTAGCTTTATCACCCTGGAAAGGCCCTGAGGTACCCACTGAAGAGGCGTCTGCATGGGCGTCAAGTCAGGTCTGCACGCTTTGGAGAAGAGATTCAACTTTTGTCCGTGCCAGGAATAGAAGCACGGTTCCTCAGATTCACAGCCCTTTGCCTAACCACACAGGGGATGTTATGGATGCGCAGTGAGGCGAGAAGCGTCTACATAAAAACAACAGAATATGGTCCGAAAACCTTATTTTTACCATTATTTTAGTCTGCCCGTTAACGTTTTAAAGCCTAGCGGTAACTTTACGTACCGCCAGGTTTAACATTAAAAAATTCTACGTGGTGCCCACATTGCGTTTATGTGTTTTGTACGGATCTCAGAACAAACAGCAACTTTTGCCTTATAAAACATTAAGAGACTGGTTTTTATAACCGAAGTGGAGAGTGTTTACAGTGCGGTACGCACTGAGTCCTTATATAAAACAGATACGCTTCGTCTTTAAAGGGTTAATTAGGTTATATTTGCGGTGGACTCAGAAGACAAGTCGTTTGAACAGTGGCTGCAGCCGTCTGAAGAGTTCAAATGTAATGTCCGCCCGGATCCGAGCGGCGCCCCGCTGCTTGCGTGCCCCTACCTTAGGTAGCTGTGCTTTCGAAACTATGGAATCCGAAGACCCTTTAGTTCAAGAACTGCATAGAAACTCTACACTAAAGCACATTTAAAAGTCTAGGGTTTGGCGTGTTTGTTCAGCGGTTGGTACTCGTAGTTACTAAAGAATGAAGAAGTTTCATTTTTTGTGACTCCCGGAAGTTTAGTCTGTCACTTCGTTCAAAAGAATGACAGTGTAATAGTCTCTGAGCCAGGCACTTGCACACATTCTTCTCCTAATATCAGTTTGAGTATTATTCTTCCATTTATTTCTATGTCTCCCAAGTGTTCTCTTTCCTTTCTCCTACCCGACCGACATTCTGGATGCTTTTATTATTTTCGCCATGAGTGCTACAAGACCCGGTCATCTTATCCTTCCTTAAGTTTAGCAATGAAATTGAAACATTTTGATTAGCTCCTTGTACAGGTTCTCTCCGCCTTGCAGCCAGTTCCGTCTCGTGTTACAATATTCACCCCAGCAGTGCGCGTTCTCAAACGCTGCTATCCCAGCTCTGAACTGAGAATTAGAGGCCGACCTTCACATAATACCTGACGTTGCAATTACGCTGATTAATACGGAAAGTAATAGCTTCGTATTTTATATTCTACTGTTTTAGATAGGAGGTGGGAGGGTGGGAGATTCTATACCGACTAATAGCAAACATGGATTCGGTGTAAACTGATCTTGGTGTACTTTTGAATATAATTTTTCCTTTATTACGACGGACCAAAATTATATGCGTCAATGTCTTAACCATCTGTTTTTTGAGAGGATTTGTTCGCCTTTGATGTTTTGCTTTGTCACTGTATCCGTCAGTCGTGCGGGAACATATTTGGCTGATAATGTGCCAATGTTTTTCTCTCTATTTATTTTTTAAGTTTATTTTAACAAGAGTGTGAAGTTACTACTGACTCTGTGGTAAGCCAGACACCTTGACATTTCCTTTCACATGTTAAACCATTGTTTCACACGCACGATGTTAGATTTGTTTTGTGTGTCCCTGTATGCACGCACGCACACACACACACACCGTGTGTCTGAATTTTGATCCCCCTGTGTAGAAGTTCAGGAGTGTTTGCAATGTCTTATACTGCCACACAGCTCGCGGTTTTTAGTAATGATCCACTGTGGGCTTGCAGTTCGGTTCGCGGTTGTGCACAGTCGAGTGTTTGCATATGCTTACTGAAGAATATGGAGCGCGATTCACATTTAGACGTGACGTCTCGGTGTGAAACAAGCGTACGATTAACTGGTACAGGTGATGGTCAACTAATACGGTCGGTCGCGGTGCTGAAAATTGTGTTTATCCGTTTGCTTTCGCATCATCTAATCTTCATCCATAAATACGCAATTCACTGAACTGTAGTCTAATTCTTTTTAGCCGTTGTTGAATCACGACATTTTATTGTACACGAAGATTTTGTGTTTAAGCTGTCGCTGCGGGAATTATTTCAGCGATTGTATGAAATACTGGTAACGCGCAGTTCTTGTAAATCAGGGGATTCACTTATTTCATATATGCGTTAAAATCTTGTTTCCCATTTCGCATTGGACATTTCCCGTTTATTACGTTCGTGACACTTTTACCGCGCTGTATTCTCCGTCATAGTATTAGTGACTAAGTCGCGTTGTTTCGATTTTGTCGTATTGGAGCTTAAAAGTGTGTAACGCTGCAGGGTGCTGAATACACGATTCCTGCTCGTGTTTCGTCAGTTTGTACGAAACAGTGTTTATTCCGGTACATTTATTAGAACTGTGTCATCAGCTAATTCACCGAAACAACTGTTGTGGGCTGGAATGGAAATTTCACCCGTGGTTAATAAACAAAAATCGCGTGTGTGAGGATTTTGTACTTTGCCATTTTTAACTGCCGGGCCCTGTCGACGTTGGAGCGTCGGTTTGCAGACTATTCATTACACCAGGAGTAAGGCCAGAGAAAATTCATGGCGCCGAGGACAGGCCAATTTGTTTCTGTAGTTAGACTACTCATCGGGTTGAGAACAAACCCTCACATTCCGCCTCACTTTGGGCCAGCACGTACGTGTGTACCGGTACTGCATCAACTGTTCGTTATGCTTCAACAGTGAAACTTGCGGGAGTGTGGTAGACTGAGGCACTGTGGTTGTACTGGCGTTCTGCATCACTTAGTACAGTAGTGTAGTGTAGTGTAGTATAGTGTAGTATGGTGTAGTGTAGTATGGTGTAGTGTAGTATGGTATAGTATAGTATGGTATAGTATAGTGTAGTGTAGTATAGTGTAGTATGGTGTAGTGTAGTATGGTATGGCGTAGTGTAGTATGGTATAGTATAGTATGGTATAGTATAGTGTAGTGTAGTATAGTGTGATGTAATGTAGTATAAAGGTAAAGCAGTCCCATTACAGGCCTGGACAGGTCCCTATGGTTCCAGGAGGTCGAGGCTCCCAGATTTCTAGACAATCGGCACATGAAGGTGGTAAGGTTGTCAGCCCTACGCACCGGCCGCCTTTACCCCCAGGAGACATCGTGGTACTAATTTATGATAGAGGCTGAGTCGACCTTAGGGCTGTAATGCGGCTGGAAGGATTAAGTCGTGGAGAAATCCCAATAGCCACATCGGGAATCGAACCCGCGGTACGGTACGATATAGTGTAGTATAAAATAACATAATGATGTACACACGCATACGCACACACGCACACAAGTACCGACGCAGCAGCACTGGGTTGGTACGTGTGTTGACGTACTGTGCCACTGATCTAGCCGGGGATCAAATAAGGTACTGTGTAAGAGGCACAGAAATGAAGGCCCAGCGGTAATGAAAGAACGGATATATTGTTGACAAACGTGACAGAGTTGTGAATAGTGACGCAGACACAGATGGGTGATAAGAGGGGATGAAATGGCAAAATGTGGAATATACAGTACACTGACAGGATCGTGAAATATATGCGCTGCTAAAATGTGACATCAAAGGTATGCCGGACCTTTCCAGTTAAGGCTTCACCACTGGGTTAGTTAGGTTAGGTTAGGTTAGGTTAGGTTAGGTTAGGTTAGGTTAGGTTACCTTACCCTACCTTACCTTACGTTAGGCGTCATTATGACTTGAGACTTGTTTCATGACGTTTAGAGTTTTTCGTAACCAAAACAGGAATTGTGGGGTTATAAGAGGCACGATCCGATATGCCTGTATATGTGTTATCCCGCCGGCCCACGGTCAAAATCTGACTCAAGAAACAGACCAACTTTCTCACGTTAAGATGGCGCAGGGCCTGATTGGTGCTGTAAATGAAACAGCAAGCAAAACAGATTTTAGAAGCACAAATCCAAACTAAATTTTTTTATTTCCATCTCGGAAGGCGATAGGACTATGACTTGCGTTCCAGTCTGGAGGACAGATCGGTGCCTGGGGAAGGGCGTGAATGGCAGGCACGACATAAGGGAAAGGGCAATGCGCAGAAGACAAGTGGTCACAGTTCGAGGTGCGGGAAGTGTGACGCGCGACACAAAACGACTGTATAAAACTTTGATGTACATTGCTTATTAAAACGTTTAGGTTGTGGGTGAAACAAACTTTTTTTAAACTCATAACAGTGAAATTATCGGGCTTCGCTGTGTGTGCTGTACTGCTGGTTGTAGAATATTTAGTACTCACTCCCCTTGGCACTGTCTACGTCTCAAACATTAAACGTTCTTGATACCTTCTCTACAGTTCGCCATGTTTAATGCAGTTGTGTTGACACCTGTACAGAACCCAGATGGCTGGGGCATCAAGCCGGGTTCCTAGTAACGGCAAATGTTTTCCTGTTTTGCGTTCAGAGCGGTTCCATTTCCCTTTTGCCGTCCTATCGAATGCCTTACGGAAGCTGTTGTCAGGCGGAGAGGTAACCAACACGTAAAGCTCACTGCTGTCTACTTCTGCTGAGTTTAAGAACGCAGAAGGTCTAGATGCGTTGGCCTGGTATTCTGAGTACACTGCAAACAGCCTGGCGAACTGGAAGAATTTAGTTTCGTATTTGGTTACTGTGATATTTATTACTCTGTAGGAAATACCTTGACCTTTTGAAGACAGAAGTTTATCTGAGTTACACCGAAGTCAGTTTCTGTCTCACAGAGAACGAATTGCGCCTCCACTACAAAGAAGAATCAGTTAATAATCACTAATATATTGAGTCTTACAGAGCACATTAATGTGCTGTGTTGCAACTTTCTGGGTGTTCTGTGTTGTGCTGCAGCGGCCGGTGTGTGCTGTTGTCACCAGACTCTAAACTACTAATCGTGCTTGTTTTGTTTTGGTTCGCAGTCCTTCCCTCTTCTACCTGTTCACAGCAGGTGTCGAGGTTGTTTTTATTTTCACTTGATCACACTCAGACACACACCACAGTCGGTAGGACTCCTCTGGTCGAGGGATCGACCCGTCGCAGAGACCTCTACCTGACAACACACACACTGTACAAGAGAAAAAAAAATCCATGACCCCGGTGGGATTCGAACCCACGATCCCAGCAAGCGCTCGGCCGCAGACCTACGCCTTAGACGGCGCGGCCGCTGGGATCGGCATAATCCTGCTAGTTTGAGGCGTGCATTTTGTGCTGTGTGTTTACCTCATTATTTTTATGCTGATGTATTGCAAATTGCCGCCACTGCAGGGGGAAAGTACTGCATGTGGAATACCTCGTATGTTTGCTGTATAAAGTGTACGCTTCTTTACCAAAATTTTGGTTTTCAAAATGTTCTATTACAAAGCGTGTACATCTTACCGGCGTTTTTGTATACATATTTACTTTAGACAGATTTTGACGATACAAAAACATGCCGGCTGATATTGAATACTGCTATAAATTGGGGTGTGTTCTGTTTTGTAGAACTGACTGTACTAGAATATACAATTGGTACCGGGTCTGTTTCCCTGGGATAAAACGGCCGGGGCGTGGGGCTAGCCATCCCACCCCCATCTGAAGCCGAGGTGAAAGAAAGAGTTGAGCTACACCTCTACTTCCTCTCTGGGCCTGCACGGCCTTTTCTAGAGTGACTTCACGTTTTTACCTGTACTGCTCTAGAAAGACGGACACGTTGTGTGGACGTTTCCAGTCACCTTATTCTTATGACCTGACTGTGAATATGTCACTGTCTGTGTGGCACTGTGCCTGCGTTGTAACTTCGTCTGCCCAGTGTTCCGCAAGCCTCTCTTTACAGTAGACGCTTACGGTGTCCTCACCAGCGAGCCACTCCTGTCCGTTACGATCAATGTCGAGACTGGAACGCTCTTGCAAAGGAGGGCTGTCATTAATCTTGTTCTTGGTTTATTTTTTCCTGTACTTCATCAAACCGCTGTATGGAGGCTGGCTGATACCTTACGCTTGGCATCAATTTTAGACTTCCATGACTTTTCTCGTAGTTTTACCTGTTGTTTTGTATGGGTATGAAACTTCGTCTTTCACGCTGAGGGAGAAACAAAGACTGAGGGTGTTCAAGAATAGGGGGCTGAGGAGGATATTTGGGCCTAAGAGGGACGAGGCGACAGGGGAGTGGAGAAGACTACGTAACGAGGAACTTAATGACTTGTACTCATCACCAAATATTATATGGGTAATCAAATCGAGAAGAATGAGATGGGCGGGCATGTAGCACGTATGGGGGAAAAGAGAATTGCATACAGGATTTTGGTGGGGAGACCTGAAGGAATGCGACCACTTGGGAGACCCAGTCGCAGATGGGAGGATAATATTAAAATTGATCTTCAAGAAATGGGATGGGGCAAGGACTGGATTGAGTTGGGTCAGGATAGGGACTGGTGGCGGGCTCTTGTGAATGCGGTGATGAACCTCCGGGTTCCATAAAATGCGGGGAATTTCTTGACTAGCTGAGAAACTGTTAGCTTCTCAAGATGCCTCTGCTCCATGGAGTTAGTCAGTTATGACTTTTCAATTAACTGATGGCTGACACTGTTTGCAGTGTGGTCCCTTTCCCTGGAACACTGTTCAGTGGAAGGAGTAGAACGGCTGTATGTAGAGATAACGTTAGAATTCGAGCTCTGCCCAGAACCCTTCCTCTTTGTTTGAACTAATTATCACCAGAGAAATGTCTTCCGTGCATGAATCTTTTTCTGAGTCATTATGTGCTCTATTGCACACGTGACAATCACGTGTGCATGCCTGATCGGTATTAGTGAGTTCAGTCACGGTGACATCGCCGTTCACGGATATAATGCCATTTGATGTGAAGCCATTGACAGCATGATGACGTCAAGCTGTGTAGTTGAAAGGAGGCCTTCCGAAGGAGGTTTGCTGTGAACACTGCTTCTTCAGGTGTGGCGCTGTCCGCAGTGTTCAGCGAAACATAATTGTTTGCGGCGACCTTCATGTGTCTCCACAGCGTGTATGCCCTATTCTTTGCGCCGTGTTGGCTGGTTCATACTTCCTTCAGGGTCTGTTCTCACATATTATGTTTCATTGGGATATATTTCTGTAGAAACAGGAGTGTTTAAAAGGAATTTCAAATCATGCTCCTGAAATGGAGTACCGTTATGCATCTGGAACACAAATTTATTCCACATTAGGTACCTGGCCAATTTTTTGTTTCATCCTCTTTAAATAGACGTATCGCTATCAAATACGAGCGTAGTGTCGTGGATTGACGCTCGTTGGATGCCGCTATCAAAAACATATACGTTTTTAAACCGTCGCTGATCCCAGGTCAGTCCATGTGGGATTTGTGGTGGACAAAGTGGCACTCGGACAGGTTTTTCCCCCGAGTACTTCGGTTTTCCTCAGTCAGTTTCATTCCACTGGTGCTGCACTACTTGAAATGATGAAAAGACTAATCGTGTTTCTCTTCATCTTCATGATGGGGTTGCACAAGAAACCTTAAGCCTGCGGGGCGTCCGTAGCGTCTGGTGCGAAGCCCTTCTCCACCAAGAAAATAAAAGCCGTCGATGTAGAGGAGAGCGAAAAACTTATCCTACAGAATTTATTCTTTCTGCAAAATGTCACCTCCGACAGCCACTCTGAGCAGCAAAACTGAACCTGGGGATCGCTGCTGGACTTAAATGTTTCAGTCTCGTCGTCTTCTTAACGTTTCATTAACCTTTTAAAGCCTAGCGGTAACTTTACGTACCACCAGGTTTAACATTAAAAAATTCTACGTGGTACCCACATTGCGTTTATGTGTTTTGTACGGATCTCAGAACAAACAGCAACTTTTGCCTTATAAAACATTAAGAGATTGGTTTTTGTAACCAAAGTGGAGAGTGTTTACAGCGCGGTACGCACTGAGTCCTTGTATAAAACAGATACGCTTCGTCTTTAAAGGATTAATTGCTGTTAGTTTTACCTGCAAAGTGGAACGTGTTTTCACGTTTAGAGAAATTAGTCGTCTGTGTAATGTGCTTGAATAAGTATTTTTCAATAAAACAAAGCAAGTCACGCTAGTAGAGTCTACAGACAGTGAGACTGAAGACGCATATCGGTGAAGATTCTGTAAAAGGAACTTCATGCTAGTTCGGGTATGCCAGCAGGTAAAGTGGGGAAAGCTATCATCTGCCTGCAGTACTCGAAAAATGGGTACCTTAGAAAGTTGTGTTTATTCATACTTCATTTCAAGGCCATTATAAGATATTTTTGGCTTTTTCATTGTAAGATACTTCATCTTTCCCAGTCCTCCTATTCAGCTGTTGCACATTGTAGAATTTAGAATTCGCCCTTCAACCTTTTAAAGCCTAGCGGTAACTTTACATACCACCAGGTTTAACATTAAAAAATTCTACGTGGTGCCCACATTGCGTTTATGTGTTTTGTACGGATCTCAGAACAAACAGCAACTTTTGCCTTATAAAACATTAAGAGATTGGTTTTTTATAACCGAAGTGGAGAGCGTTTACAGCGCGGTACGCACTGAGTCCTTATATAAAACAGACACGCTTCGTCTTTAACCTTTTAAAGCCTAGCGGTAACTTTACGTACCACCAGGTTTAACATTAAAAAATTCTACGTGGTGCCCACATTGCGTTTATGTGTTTTGTACGGATCTCAGAACAAACAGCAACTTTTACCTTATAAAACATTAAGAGACTGGTTTTTATAACCGAAGTGGAGAGTGTTTACAGCGCGGTACGCACTGAGTCCTTATATAAAACAGACGTACACCGTCTTTAAAGGGTTAAAATTTTGCCGATTTCTTTTTTGTTCCAATATATCGGGATTCCACGTTAAGAGTGTGTTCTATTTATAGCACCGTCGCTCTGCTTTATAGGGTACATTGGTTTTACTTCACATTTCATTAAGTTTGCACCATGTGAAATGTTTGAAATGCAGCACATTTTTTTAACACACCAGTTTTTTTTATCGTAAGCGATTTTAGAGAAGTAAATCCGTTTTGTGCTTCCATTGTATTGATCCGACGAGGACATCAGTTAAACTATCCCGACCTGTTCTGGCACAGAACTTCATTATTAACGTATTTTGCCTATCCTCACTGAGAATAAACATACAGATGTACGAACGTGCCCTTCCCATAAGTTGTGTTGTGCAAAGAAGTCGTATAAAATAACTCAGAGCCTATCCTTTATCTGCCCTCAGCTTTGAACTGGAAGGTCATAGCACCATACCTGTAATATTAACCCTTTAAAGACGAAGCGTATCTGTTTTATATAAGGACTCAGTGCGTACCGCGCTGTAAACACTCTCCACTTCGGTTATAAAAACCAGTCTGTTAATGTTTTATAAGGCAAAAGTTGCTGTTTGTTCTGAGATCCGTACAAAACACATAAACGCAATGTGGGCACCACGTAGATTTTTTTAATGTTAAACTTGGTGGTACGTAAAGTTACCGCTAGGCTTTGAAACGTTAAGTCCTGTCAGGTGCTTTTCCTCTGAGTCATCTCGTAGTCTCCAGTTCCCTTAGCCCGCGACCCTCTCCGTCACAGAATTGGTAACGTCCGCATGTTGTAGCGTGCATGAAACATTTGAAACGTAGGATTTCTTTCTTTCCTACTTTGTGTTTATAATC
This sequence comes from Coptotermes formosanus, assembly GCA_013340265.1. NCBI lineage: Eukaryota > Metazoa > Arthropoda > Insecta > Blattodea > Rhinotermitidae > Coptotermes > Coptotermes formosanus. The sequence continues at coordinate 66,356 of BLKM01009852.1, read as the reverse complement.
TCTTAATTTCTTTGCATCCCGCCGATTTTATTCACAATGATGATATGGCGGTAGTGTTAGGCCTATTAGACTGCAGTGTACATCATTGGGAATTCGTAAGTACGTAAGCAATTTCTCATCTTGTTGCTTTCTCGCTCTGTGGCTCAGGCGTTTGCCGTAGTCCGCTGTACCAGACAGTTTTCCTGGTGTGTTTTTTAAGTGTGAGGTGAAATTATACATTTGGGTTACACCAAGGCATTGCTTGACCCTCTAGTTGTGTTCGTGAAATGTGGGCGTTAGTGATAAAGGCGTGAATCAAATTCCCTTTAAAAGAAGATTTTTGTAAATGAAAATAAACTAACCAAAAAGCGTTAAACCGAAAATGAGAGGGCGTATATTAGGAAGTGGTGTAAATTGTTAAGGGACGTGCAAGCAAGAAGACGTAAAACAAGGCCGTGGTGTATCTTAATTTTTGGTCTAGTGTTGGGATATGGGAAGAAGAAAGACTCAGTAACTTGGTTTTCAGTTAGCGACAGCTTTAATTCTTGTGACTGTTTTTCCGATGTCGGTGAGAGTTGCCATATTTTCAAATGTTTTATTATCAGTGCTTGTATTCTGAGTTTGTCGCGCATTCTGGTGATAAACCTTGAAGATTTAAAACGTGAGTGAAGACTAACTTGAAGCAGATGACACGCCTCGGAATGTCGTCTTTACGTACACAGTATACGAGTACAGCGTAGGAACGTGTAGGTTAACACAACGTTTCGACGTTTGTCTTACAAACTGCTGTGTAATAATAATAATAATAATAATAATAATAATAATAATAATAATAATAATAATAATAATAATAATATCAAAGGTGACGCCAGTAGTAATAGGGGCAAATGGAACCATTTCAAAATCCTTCAGAAAATACTTGAGCAGCGTACCGGGAAAGCACGATATCAAGGAACTACAGAAAACAGCTGTACTGGGCACAGCACACACACACACTGCGGGAAGTGCTAATGTAGAAGCACAACAGAGTTTAATATTGCAGACAGCGCTATATACACCATTAACAGTACGTGCAGAATAGCTGCGGCTCTGTGTGCCCTAGAAACGTGGTTTGTTTCAGGCATATAGGTGTGAATACCCTGCATAAAGGGGATGATGATGATGATGATGATGATGATCATGATCATGATGATAACAACAACAATAATAGTTTGAGTCCAGTTATTTACAATGCCTGTGGCTGCCTACCGATTAGCACTGGGTTTCCATGCCGTGTGAAACCTATCGGAAATGCGTATGTTAAAGGAATTAATTGACAGTTTTCTCTGAAATTTACTTGTTATGTTAGTATAAACAGCAGGCCCCTTTCCATCTGCAAAATGTTTCCTGATTAATGAGTTTCAGATGCGAGCCAATCAATTCTTTTGTGTTCAGTCGCTATTAGCAGACGTAAATAAATGAGTTTTGTCGTTCAACGTCAGTTGAGTGTTGTCACAATCGGCCACTGTCACGTACATAGCGCTGCGCTGCAATGAATTCCAGACCACGCTGAAGCTATTCTTGCGCAGAATTGAGCAGGATATATTGGGGTACCAACATTGCATCACATAGAAAAAATGAGAAGAATGCGCAAAAAAAAGAGATTCATTATTTGGACTGTTTTTTCTTGTAATCTGTCGTGGAGCCTACCTTTGTTGTGTGCATCTTCCAACATAATCTACATTATGAATAATTAACACTCCTTGGTGGCCCGGGGGGTGGGGGGCGGTGGTTGGGAATTCGACCAGTGACAAGCCTTCTCCCCGCACAAGACAATATGGCAGACTCGTTGGATGGGGAATAGACCATTCGCAAAGCCGCTACCTGCACGGGATAATGCCAATTGACATATCAGTTTCTGCTCTTACCAGATTCGAATTAGCGTCAGTAAGGATTTGGTCGGTTCACTTGTGTTTAACCTTTTAAAGCCTAGCGGTAACTTTACATACCACCAGGTTTAACATTAAAAAATTCTACGTGGTGCCCACATTGTGTTTATGTGTTTTGTACGGATCTCAGAACAAACAGCAACTTTTGCCTTATAACACATTAAGAGATTGGTTTTTATAACCGAAGTGGAGAGTGTTTACAGCACGGTACGCACTGAGTCCTTATATAAAACAGATACGCTTCGTCTTTAACCTTTTAAAGCCTAGCGGTAACTTTACGTACCGCCAGGTTTAACATTAAAAAATTCTACGTGGTGTCCACATTGCGTTTATGTGTTTTGTACGGATCTCAGAACAAACAGCAACTTTTGCCTTATAAAACATTAAGAGACTGGTTTTTATAACCGGAGTGGATAGTGTTTACAGCGCGGTACGCACTGAGTCCTTATATAAAACAGATAGGCTTCGTCTTTAAAGGGTTAAAAAGACGCTGACGGGGAGTGTCATGCAGCTCTGTGTCAACAACAGAGGCAACACTGTTTTGTGCGTGGATGGTCTGCAGAACGGTGTCCATGAAAGGTGTTGTTTCTAAGTTACTCCACAGAGATTCTAGAATGGTAAATTCGTCGTCCCTCAAGATGGAAGCGGCAGGTACATTTACACAAGACGTCACGTCGTACAACAAAGCGGTTTTCTTCCACAGTGCTGCCCTTCTGTTGTTCTGTCATCAGACTGTCAATAATGCCTCATGCATTTAAACAGGGTAATTGGGTACAAAATTGTGATTCGGCAGTCTGGAAGGACGGCTACGTCGGAATGCTGAGATATCGAAATGGCTTTCAGAGTTACTTGTTGTGAAAGCGTGAAACGATGTGTTTTGGATACGGAAAGGGTGCAGCGTGCAGCGTGTCTGAACGCAGGGGGGGAAACGGGGATTTTCATATTAAATACAGTCTTGAGCAGGACACAGTTATCTAACAGCTGCATAACGACGTTTCGGTCACAAAAATGTAGATGGTTTTTCGTTTCATATGCTGAGGTTATGTGACGTTATGAGGGTTAGACGTGTGCCGAAAGGTTGTGACGTGTTTTAACCCTTTAAAGACCAAACACATTCTGTCTAATATAAGGACTCAGCGCTTACCGCGCTGTAAACACTCTCCACTTCGGTTATAAAAACCAATCTGTTAATGTTTTATAAGGCAAAAGTTGCTGTTTGTTCTGAGATCCGTACAAAACACATAAACGCAATGTGGGCACCACGTAGAAATTTTTAATGTTAAGCCTGGTGGTACGTAAAGTTACCGCTAGGCTTTAAAATGTTAACGTACATTTTTAGCGTTTGCTTTTAGTGACTTGAGGGGACGCAGGAAAGTCGGAGTTATAATAGTTGGTATTCGGAGCGGCAGTCGAATCCTGGATCTTGCAATGCGAAACTGGAAGGCTTAACCACTGAAGAGATGTGCTTATTGCCTTCATATAGGTTCTTAAGTAGAGCGTCCCTTAAAACGCACTAAAGTAGATGAAATTTGCTCTTGATATTTGTACGCACGAGTACTGTCTATCGTATCTCGTTAAAATGCAGTTAAATAAAACATCCATTCCTGTGGTGTATTCGGGTTAAAATCAGAGGATATTTGGACTAAATTTACTCTACCTGCTTTGGACTAAATTGGTCGAGCGTTCTTATAACGTGTGGGTGAACAGAAACAAAGGTGATGTTAGAACTTTCCTTTTACCAGAACACGCCTCAGCTGCTGTGTACACAAGATGAATTGTGTTAGTTAAGTGTCATCTAGCCCTGAGTTACAACACATTACTCCAGAGGGTCTGTTGGTGCACGTGGAAGTTAATTTTAATATTTGCTGAAGCAGCCATTACAAAGCCGTTGGAGATATGAAAGCAGGGGGATGATTACACACACACACAACGCACGCACGCACACGCTCGTACCCTTCTCCTATAACGACCCACTCGCAGACTACGCTGGGCTCTGGCCGGGCTGAGTTCCTCGGATGTTCCCCACCCCCCCCCCCCCCCGGCGCTTAAACGATTACGCATTCACCATCCAGGGTAGCGGAACTGTGTTACCGACACGTGTCTCCGAGCGGCACGCCATACCGAGGAGTGAAAACTTGAATTCTTAAAACTTTGCTGCAGGACTTAGTGGGGCGCGACATCTTGGATTTATTTTAATTTGTACCCACTTACCGGTACAGCATATTTCAGCTGTGTTTTGATATCTCTGGGGCCTGTCTTTGTATTTCGTTTTATATTCTTGTCTTTTGGTTGGTTTTTAAAATTAGGCCTGCTTGCTGCTTGTGTTTGCGTGTGGTCTTTCTTATTTGCAATATCGACAAGTGCCAATTTTAATGTTATACCCCACTTGCCGCGTACTGCTTTGTTATGAATTATTATTATTCAAGTGTCTTGGAAAGTTACACATTTTTAAAGCGTAAACGAAGTACCAATTATCAGAAGTCGGTTCTGAACTGAAACAGGCCGGAGGGCAGTCGGTAAAGGGCGAAAAAGATTCTCAGGTATTTAAGTGTTTAATAAAACTGAGTTTTGTTTGCTTTCCGTTATTCCGTGTAACCCGGCGCCCCGAACCAGTAGTTGAGTTTGATTGGCTACGCATGTGCAATGTGCGTCTATTATTCCTACAAAGTGATTGTATATGACGCCATTCATACTTTCTTGACGTCTGTTGTTCAAGTATTTTTTTTCTGCGCGTAGAAATTGTCGTGATTTACGTACTGGTTTCATCGTTTCGGTTATTATATATAGCCGATATGTGTCATTTGCATTAATAAAACAAGTTTTGAAAGTAAAATGGGGCTTTTTCACCATGTATTTTGTCTTTTAGTTATTAGTTGTAGTACAGGCGACTGCAATGAACAGTTTGTCCGCATGAATTCCCAGTATAATTTGCCGTGACTGTTTGTACACTAAACGGTTTGCTTGGGGACGGTTTGATCAACTGAAATTATTTGCTGTGTAAACGTTTCTAACGAGGATAATTGGGCGTAATCGTAAAAATAAATTTTCTGTTGTGTGTTTGTGAACCCAGAGCTGTGCGTGTCCTGATTTTTGTACACGAGAAGGGGGGGGGGAGGAACTTTCATAGCCAAGCCTGTAGGTTCAGCCTCTATTCCCCCGAAGTGGTTGAACGGACATGAAAAAGGCAGCATTTTTTCTTACAGTTTCGCTTGAAATATTTGCGCGATGAAAAGTAACATATATACATATATATATATACAGGATGGGGCATAAACTATTAGACGGTTTGTAATTTTAAAAAGAGCAATTTAACCCTTTAAAGACGAAGCATATCTCTTTTATATAGGGACTCAGTGCGTACCGCGCTGTAAACACTCTCTACTTCGGTTATAAAAACCAGTCTGTTACTGTTTTATAAGGCAAAAGTTGCTCTTTGTTCTGAGATCCGTACAAAACACATAAACGCAATGTGGGCACCACGTAGAATTTTTTAATGTTAAACCCGGTGGTATGTAAAGCTACCGCTAGGCTTTAAAAGGTTCAGTAACATGATAATACTGAGTACTTGCATAGGCGCAAGCTAAAAAGGAAAGCATTATATTGCATGGTCACTTTTTGAAAATAGTCCCACTTAGATGAGCTCCACCGGATCCCGGACACACGTCGTGTCTCGTTTCGGAGAGAAAGCGTGGCCTCCGCGATCACCGGATTTATCAGCATGCCACTTCTTCAAATGGGGTTACTTGAAGCAAAAGTGTATGTGAATAGGCGCAACACGCTCCAGGATTTGAACGATAGGATTCGAGCTGGTATTGCCCTAATTCCACAGGACACGTTTGCAGAAAGTGATGCACAGTGTGAGGCGGCGTGTTTGAGTTTTACCTGGAATCCGGTGGTGCTTATCGAAGTGACACTACTTCCAAAAAGTGACCATATAACACAATGCTTGCCTTTGTAGCTTGCTTTTATGTAAATACTCAATATTTTAATTTTAATTAATATGTTCTTTTTAAAATTATAAATCGTCTAATAGTTTCTGCCACACCTGTATATATATATATATATATATATATATATATATATATATATATATATATACCAGCAGTCCGGGTATTTTGCGGATGTTTGTAAGGAAATCTGCTTTCAGGCGAATTTCAGAAACCTGGAACTTACTGCGGATAACGCGCTGCTGACGTGGCTGTCATATTTGGCAGTACGGTGACTTACTTTAACACATAACTGGCCGTCACTTGAGACGCCCCTGCACTTTGAGGAACGCTTTGTATGGTCGGACCGTCTCTTGCGACGCTTTCGATTGACACGCAGTACAAACCACGGTCTAGGCATCGGCCAGACCTGACCGTGGCGGGAACAGGCGGACCAGTCCCTTGGGCTCAGTTGGTCTGCTGATAAGAAAGCACGTAAGCACTGAATGCCTCGGGGGGGGGGGGGGGGTTTGCAGACGTTACACGTTTCTGTTTAGGCGCGTTCGCATTCATACCGATCGGCTATTACAATCGCCTTCTGTCTCCATGCACAGTTTTAGATATTTTTACGAAACTTTACGGAAGCACTTAAATTGTGATGGAAGTCGGGGAAGCACACCCGCCATCACGTGAGTACGTATTTACGTCACTGCACACATTTCAGCGTAACTTGTCAGGTGTCTGTGGCAGTACGAAATATTTCGAACACAAGTTTTAATGACTAATGAAACACAACTTTTATATGTGAAATTCAGTTACGACTGGAGATAATTACACGAAAATCACGTCATGCATACTTCCATAATTACAATATATTGATTTACCAGAAATGGTACGGAATGTAAACCCACTTCAGGACAAAGTCTTGATTCAGGTCAGAATATGCTGACGTCAGATTATTTTATCCCAATCTAGTGCTGTATTTGTATCCATTTTCAGAATCCTTTCGATACGTATGTAACAACTGTAACTTTTAAGCCGCGTATCACTGCAGGTATCTTAATGAACAGAGAAGATGCAATGACGAGGCTGCCTAAGGCCAGCTGTAGCGTCTTGTATATTGACTGGTGTGGTCAGTTGGTGTGCTGGACTGCCTTGTGTTATACGTACGTAGTTGTGACCAGGTATGTACTCAGTGCGAGTTGCGCCGGACCTTTGGAACGTAACTGTCCCGCAGCCGGGCAGTGTCTGTGCCCCGCTTTCCCGTCCGCTGCCTACACTGTGTAAATTTACGATGGTGTTTGTATTCAGAGTGCATCACCTGCCTTCGGCTAGACGTAAGTGAACAGGTTATGTAATTAGAAGTAACATAAAAACCGTAAGTTTGAATGGGAAGTTGTTGTTGTTGTTGTTGTCGTTGCTGCCTTCCCTCTTCTACCTACTTGTTCACAGCAGGTGTAGAGGGTTTTTGTTTGCACTTGATCACACTCAGACACACACACCACAGTCGGTAGGACTCCTCTGGACGAGGGATCGGCCCTTCGCAGAGACCTCTACCTGACAACACAAACACTGTACAGGAGAAAAAAAATCCATGCCCCCGGTGGGATTCGAACCCGCAATCCCAGCAAGCGCTCGGCTGAAGACCTACGCCGTAGACCGCGCGGCCACTGGTACCGGCTGAATGAGAGGGTGCAGCGCTGTTTCAGTTTCTGCCAGAGTAAGCAGTGTATTGGGTCAGTTCGACACATTTTTTTCTATAAAACAGGGTTCCATTCCATCTTAGAGTTTCCATAGTTGTACTGGGGGAATTCTAACTGCCGGAATGTGCATTTGAATACATTTTGTTCCTTACAGGGAGTAACAGCTAATTATACGTTTTATATATTTTTAAGTGTAAAGGGGAGAACTGCACCTTAACGTACAGTTTCATTTATGATCTTGTAAATTCTACTTCTTGATGAACGGCGTGTGCGGCCGAAACATGTTGTGGGGATCATAAACGGTACACGTGAGAAGTGTTGTGTATCCCGTGACAAAAATTGAAACAGTCGATTACACACACAACGCGACGATGATTCTAAAACCTGAAGTTAGTGCAGTTAAGGGTACAAACATCGTTCTTGAATTTAGAGTATAAAGCTCTCTTTAAAAAAAAAACAGTTTGTGTGCGCGTGAAGCATTTTTGGCTACGTAAATAAATCGTCCAGAATACCCAAACTGCTTAACTTAAACATTTCTAGATAGTTACATTTATACTAGGGCACTGACCTTGCAAGAATAACAGTACGCGCACACTGCTGCTGCTACGTGTAGTTACGTTAAAGAGTTATTTATGGCAAAGTTGGACACAGCGGCGTGCTCAGTAACTTTCACTGCCCTATGTTACTGATATCTTCTGATTTTGTTTGTATGTACTGGCTAACACAACTGCAGGCTAGCAAACAACCTTTTTGTGTATAAAACAGATACGACGAACGTATGAAACACATATCAGTTTGTTTAGCCGATTTTATTCCTATATACGGCGCCTCTTAATTGGATCACACTGTAGACGTGCATTTTCTTTTGTAGTTACTTTGAACAGTGCCTTGCCCTGTGTGCTATTGATGTTGGATTAGCCGCAAGTTGCTGATAATGCCAACTGTGAAACTGCATTAGTACACGCGTGCACATACACGCACACACATTAATGTGAAACGTCCACTTCTTAGCACGCAACCACGGGGTATTTATAAAGCCTGTAGCCATGGCATAGGCTTGTCCCAGCCTTCTGTAGAACTACTTTTAGCTGCGATTGGAGATAAAATGTGGGGCATTCACACAGTTGAAAATAGCGATGTGTCGTGCATATTGAGGTGCTGTTTAATGTAGAGGGACAGTGGGAAAGTACGCCAGTGTTCTACAAACCCCTACTTCGCAGTTTTAAACCTCATGTGCCTTTTTTTTTAAAGCTTCGCCCTATAACAGGCCCTGATTGCCCAAGAGGGGGAGTAGAGGTATAGCTCCACCCGTTCGTGAGCCTCGGCACGAGGAGGGGATGGGGTGGCTAGCCCCACGCCCCGGCCGCTTTACCCCCGGGAAAGAGACCCGGTACCTATTGTACAGGAGGCTGGGTGGGTCCCAGGGCCGATCTGGACGGCTGCGGAAAATATCGCCCCCATCGGGATTCGATCGCCGGACCGTCCAGCCAGTAGCGAGTCGCTATACCGACTGAGCTATCCTCATGTGCCTTGCTTTACGTTTGTTACATGCACAGATCTTGCTTTGCGATAATCTCTTCTTATAATACAGAACGGTCTATGCTTATGTGTGTTTGTTTTGTAATGTGTTAACGTTGCGTCCTTCCCTGCTGTGGTGGTTCCCGCGTAGTGGACATATTTGCAGGTCTGTGTTTGAAACTGCCATGTCAACGGTACTCGTGTAACTCAACTGACCGTTTTAACGGAGAGATGAGGGAAGGAGATAAAGGTAATAACGGAAGAAGGGAAACGAAGAATCGACGGTACCAAAAAAATAATGTAGCCTGAATTTAATTGTGCCTGTCCGCTAAACTGTTCCTATTACTAATCGCATAATGTCGTTGCTATTGTTGTTGGCATAAGACGCTTCTCTGAAACAAATGGAAGTCATATGCATTAACTGTTTTTGTGTTTTACCGTCTGGTTGCTAATATATCGGTGTCTCCGACAAACCTAATATCTTACCTAACGCCACTGTATGGAGGCGCGCAACCCTCCGTCGTATTTGAGACGTCAACTTTTCCAAGTTCGGCCCCGAGACCCCGCAATACTGGCTGAGATTTTTGTGGTTTTCCTCAGTCCCTACGTAGAATCCCTTATGACAGGCGTGCACAAATCCTGAGCGCCAGGTCGCCCGTGCAACTACATTTTGTTGAGTGTGGAACTTGGTTCATGTCCTGCACCTGACGCCTGTTATTCTGAGGTTGCTTTCTAGATTTTTGAAAAACATGTGCGCCCCTGCCCCGTAATACCTCAAAATAAGGTATGACCACTTCCCTCCGGCTTTCATTTGACGATGTATATTTGAGCTTTTGAAAAGGGTTGTTAAATTGGCTAACTTACCAATAAATAAATAACACTTTAAGATTTACTGTTAAAACGTGAATGAATACTGCGTATGCTTTTGTATTAAGCTTATTAGTACGGAGAAACTACAGGAAATGATTGTTACATTGCAGATGCAAGTGCGTTGTTGCATAGAAATAGATACTGTGTTGTTATTCCAGTTAACGATATAATTCCCTGCCTTTTGTGGGAACAAAATGTTCATTAACGTTTACAAAGAACCCTCCGCAGGACTCTCCTGTTCGTGTGGAGTTCAGTCCAAGTACACACATTTACCTTAACACCTGTCCTGATGTTATCCTGTCATACACACCTGTGACTATGCAGTGTGTCCTTCCCTTCAGGCTGTCCCACCAAATTTCTCGTCGTCTGCATACGTGTTTCATCACCTGTCCCTATTATTATTTTTATTTCCGTGCTTCTGTTAACCTTTTATGGCCTACTGGTTACTTGGTGCTTCAACAGGTTTAATATTAAAAAACTACCGTTCTGCGCACACAGTGTATTTATGTGTTTTGTACTCAGAACAAACAGTGATTTTTGCCCTACGTAACATGAATTGATTGGTTTTTATAACCGAGGTGAAAATGTTTCCTGCGCGGTACGAACTGGGTCTTTAAATAAAACAGTTTACTCATCGTCTTTAAAATGTTAATTTGTAGTGAAGGGTGTAGCTTGTGACGCTCCTCATTACGCGTTTTTCTCCAGTCTCCTGTTATTCCTCTCTGTTCGTTGCAAAGACTCGTGTGCTCCTGTGCCCTCCGTTGTTAAACACTCTCAATCCTAACTTATGCCCGTAATGTGAGGGATTCTATTACACTGTCTAGAATTAAACTGGGAATTTATCGGCCTACTGCCGGCCATTTTTTCTGTTACAAGACACCGGTGTGATTGACGTGAACTGTTGTACAGTGCGTGTGGTTGTGCACTGTAGCTGCGTTAATGCGCTGGTCCTTAGCAGAACGGAACAGAATAGAACATCAAAGCGAATTTTAATTGCGAAATATGGATATCGAATTTAAAAATGTTAATTAGGAATGGCTATTGGCGCTTAATATGCAGACATTATTGCTGTCATCTGTTTAAAGCGAGACCGTTATAGATTTGAACACAAAATGGAAAAGACGAAAACCTCTAAGAATCCTTCTGTAACCGGAGGAGTAATTTGTGCTTTAACCCTTGAAAGACGGAACGTATCTGTTTTATATAAGGACTCAGTGCGTACCGCGCTGTAAACACTCTCCACTTCGGTTATAAAAACCAGTCTCTTAATGTTTTATAAGACAAAAGTTGCTGTTTGTTCTGAGATCCGTACAAAACACATAAACGCAATGTGGGCACCACGTAGAATTTTTTAATGTTAAACCTGATGGTACGTAAAGTTTCCCCTAGGCTTTAAAAGGTTAAAGTGACACAGAATTTAAGTTTGCATATTGTAGAAGCTTTCGCTTGTGTGAACTGCGTTCAGTGATAACATTCACAAGGAAGAGTATCAAAATTTCTCCTGTTTGCATCGTCACCCGTCTCTGTCTGTCTGTCCGTATACAACAAAACTGCAGAACCGGTTTTAATGACTTTTGCTACTGGGAAGTTTCACCGTGTATCTAAATATATTTTGAAATGTGGTAGATCAGGGGGACTGGTATCCATTAACCATATGGAAGCTGGGACATGCATGTGGGGCTATTCTTGGACGCCACAGAAAGAAGAGTTTTATACAGTTTATGGACGTGTTCCAATTTTGTTTATGATTGGACACAAATAAAGGACTCTTTGCATGAAGATTTGTGTGCGCTTCTTAATGCATCTCAAACCCAGCTTGCTGTATATTTATCACCAGCTAGAGCTAATGTGCGGCGTTTGCTAAAAAATTTGGCAGTGAAATAATGGTGCGTGCTTGGCCCTGTATATTGTTATGGATCGCAACGGTGTTATGGGTGTGGACGTTTATGTGGCGTCGATTGATAAGTTGACTTATTGATGTTATATTGTAGAATATATGACAGGAAGTGGTCATTACGTAATAATCCTGGAATTTCATGGACGCTTTAGGCATATCGGTCTTGCGGGCGACATTGAAACCAGACGCTCTCTTGTCAAGTCTGTGTGTTGTTCATACGTTACTCAACTCCTGGAAATGGGTGATTTTCTTTTTTGAATACCAAAGAAAGGCGTGCTGTTTATTGAATGGATCCATATAACTTTTAGTGGAGACTTTTATATCAGGAAACGCAAGGCGCATTTGTCGCAAAAATGTATTTAGATTCTTAAGTAATATGTGCTTTTGAATAGGTGGCTGTGGACTTAACCGTTGAATTTAAGCACTGTGTGTCAATTTTCATAAAAAATGAAGTGTTAACCCTTTAAAGACGAAGCGTATCTGTTTTAAATAAGGACTCAGTGCGTACCGCGCTGTAAACACTCTCCACTTCGGTTATAAAAACCAGTCTCTTAATGTTTTATAAAGCAAAAGTTGCTGTTTGTTCTGAGATCCGTACAAAACACATAAATGCAATGTGGGCACCACGTAGAATTTTTTAATGTTAAACCTGGTCGTATGTAAAGTTACCGCTAGGCTTTAAAAGGTTAAGAAGCTCATGAAACTGAATCTCATCTCGTAATTAACCAGAATTGCCGTACAGAGTGTAATGACCGGCTTGCTTACCAAGGTACTTGCAGTCCATCTTCTGATTTTGATGGTACTGACTTCGAACGGAATGGCATGACGAAATGAGTGGGTGGTTTTTTTTAATTGTTCTTGCAACGCACAAAAATGGTAAAAGTTTTTCTTGTGTCTGAAAACCGGGCCATGGAGATATATACTGTGAATTCAGGTAAAATTCTTTAATTTCTTACCGCACCATTTTGTCGCACTGAGTGTTCAACGTTAACCTTTTAAAGCCTAGCGCTAACTTTACGTACCACCAGGTTTAACATTAAAAAATTCTACGTGGTGCCCACATTGCGTCTATGTGTTTTGTACGGATCTCAGAACAAACAGCAACTTTTGCCTTATAAAACATTAGGAGACTGGTTTTTATAACCGAAGTGGAGAGTGTTTACAGCGCGGTACGCACTGAGTCCTTATTTAAAACAGATACGCTTCGTCTTTAAAGGGTTAAAAAGAGTCTTTGTGTTGACTGGATGGAAGGCTGAGAGTGCCTTTGAGACACGCTGAGTGTCATAACCGACAGACAGATATTGTTGGCTGTCGGGAATCGAACCTCCACTGTCCACGCATGCGCAGCCCGGTAGCTAATTTCAGTGTTTAAGTTCACAATTATAGAAAAATACCGACAAATATTCTCACCTTGGCTGTTCTATCGACGTGTAATGACGCTTGTTGCGCTGCTTCCATGAGCGGCGCTGCAAAAATCGTGTACAGTTAATGGGTGTGATTGAATTTACACTTCGCCGTGGCTTGTCGGCAACTTCTCTCCCTCCAGCGTTCGGCGGGTCTATATAATCACGAGGCTGCAGGCGGTCTGATTGTTACTGCTTGTCACCATATTTAACGCGCTTGCAGAAGGAGGAATTACAGCGTGTTACGAAGTGAGGCACTGCGTGCGTAGGATTTAGGGCTGTCATGCAGGTGAGGATGCGTGTTGTGAACTCCATATTTCGTCCGTAATGTGAAAGCAACACGCTCATCAGGAAAGCTGATACCTCTGTACCAGACTGGACTGTGCTACGGCCCAGCCGACCATAATATGAAATTCATAGGCTCTACCACCACAGTGTCATCGTCATCGTGATTTATTACCTTTGTACAGGGTAGGCCTATATACAATTATGTACCTGAAACAAAGAATGTCTCTACCCTGTATTATTATTATTATTATTATTATTATTATTATTATTATTATATTATCCCTTTTACGCAAGGTATTCACATTTATATGCCTGAAACAAACCACGTTTCTAGAGTACACAGTGCCGCAGCTATCCCGCGCGTACTGTTAATGGTGCATATAGCGCTGTATTTAGTGCTTCTACATTAGCACTTCCCGCAGTATGTGTGCTGTGCCCAGTACAGCTGTTTTCTGTAGGTCCTTGATATCGTGCTTTCCCGGTACGCTGCTCAAGTATTTTTTTAAGGATTTTGAAATGGTTCTAGTTGCTCCTGTTATTACTGGCGTCACCTTTGTTTTTACATTCCACATACGCTGTATTTCTGTTATAAGGTCTTTATATTAGAATCTTCTCGGCTTCCTTCTTTATCACATTTCTGTCTCCCAGGATTGCTACGTCAATTAGCATATATGTTTCTTTTTCATTATCCCGCATTATGATTTCTGGTTTATTGTTGGGGATGGTTCTCTCGGATTGATTATAATCATAATTATTATAATAATTATTATTTTGTTATTTTACTTCAAAACTCCGTACGCACTGTCTTGCTTACGATTACGTGAACTGGTTTCGTAGTTCCTTACCAATCGGCAATCTTCTGTACAAATCTTAGACAACTTTTCGTTACCTTTCGAAGTTCTTTCCGGGTCCCCATAAGGACCTGTTTTAGGTCCTTTGCTTTTTAGTATATTTATTAAGATTCTTTGTAATCTAATAAAACATTGTAAATGTATATTATTTGCTGATAACCTTACAATTTTTCTTGCCACAAATTCCGTTGGATATTACGTTCTCCTGGAATCTGATATTAAACGTATGTAAGGTTACTGTACTGCTAACAATGTTCCCTCTAAGCTGCGCGGGTCCGCGGCCGCGCAGTGACTGAAATGCTCCTTTGCGCACTGATTTGTTGCCGCACAGCTGGAATTTTTCAGTTTCCATTGTAAGTGTTCTTATTATGCATGTTACAAGACACTTTTAAAGTGCCGCGCAGCCGTCAGGTCGTGTAAAAATGTCCTGCTGAGATCAGTAGCTGGACTGCGCAGCTGTGAAAAAAAAAAAATTAGAGGAAACGTTGACTTCTAACTGCATGGAATTGAACACAGCGAAACTGTGATTATTGCTTTCACTAGGAAAACAGATGTCCTTTATTGCACTTACAAAATATCTCACAAAAGAAATCGGTCACAACCAACTTTGTTTGTCTCTTTATTTAGAGATTTCGAGCGACCGGTTTCGGTCCAGTAGGCCTTCATCACGCTCTTCCAAAAAACATGAATATCAGAACTCAGCTGTTCGGAAGGGGAAGGCCTTCCTCTTTCACAGTGGGGTTAAAAGGAGGGATTTGATATTCGTCTTTTTTAAAAGAGCCTAATGGTGGAATACTAGGCCGAAACTTGTCGCTCGAAATCTCTGAATAAGGAGATAAAGAAACTTGGTTGTGGCTGATGTCTTTTGTGAGATGGCAACATACGCCAACGGAGATGTTTAATATTAGCCCTGTAAAGACGAAGCGTGTCTGTTTTATATAAGGACTCAGTGCGTACCGCGCTGTAAACACTCTCCACTTCGGTTATAAAAACCAGTCTCTTAATGTTTTATAAGGCAAAAGTTGCTGTTTGTTCTGAGATCCGTACAAAACACATAAACGCAATGTGGGCACCACGTAGAATTTTTTAATGTTAAACCTGGTGGTACTTAAAGTTACCGCTAGGCTTTAAAAGGTTAAAGACGAGACGTATCTGTTTTATATAAGGACTCAGTGCGTACCGCGCTGTAAACACTCTCCATTTCGGTTATAAAAACCAGTCGCTTAATGTTTTATAAGGCAAAAGTTGCTGTTTGTTCTGAGATCCGTACAAAACACATAAACGCAATGTGGGCACCAGGTAGAATTTTTTAATGTTAAACCCGGCGGTACGTAAAGTTACCGCTAGGCTTTAAAAGGTTAAAGACGAGACGTATCTGTTTTATATAAGGACTCAGTGCGTCCCGCGCTGTAAACACTCTCCACTTCGGTTATAAAAACCAGTCTCTTAATGTTTTATAAGGCAAAAGTTGCTGTTTGTTCTGAGATCCGTACAAAACACATAAACGCAATGTGGGCACCACGTAGAATCTTTTAATGTTAAACCTGGCGGTACGTAAAGTTACCGCTAGGCTTTAAAAGGTTTATTTCCTATAACCGTGGGGGCACTAGCGAAGACCTTGCGGCACAACTTCGAACTGCGTTTTCAGATACGTGCAGACCACATTTTCTCCCAGTCCGTGAGGATGCTGCCCTCAATACGGACCATAACGTATTTTTCTACCCTTGATTGCTTAGTAATGCTGTATTTATCACTAGTGGCACCCGAACATGAGTGCGCCCCAACTGTGTAGAACTCTCTCACATCTACTGACACCAAACAGCTGGAACGCATTCAGCGCAACTTCGTAATCATATTGCCTTTGCTGATGACCTTGCTATTTGCGGGGATTTTGTTAAGTTTTTAAAGTTTCCTACCCTTCACGACGGAACACGTCATCTTGAGGCATTATTTTTTATTTCTGTTGATTGAGGTTTAGTATTTTGCTCGTCTCTCCCGGATACTGCTGGTGTTCGGGTTCTTCCTTGTAATTGTAGCAACTCCTCCTGTTTTCTGTTGCTTGTAAAAACTCTCCGTCAGCGAGATGTGTTTCGGCTGCTAACCGCGTGCACAGACAGCGATATCTTTAGGAAATGCGTTATTTCTTTTACCTTTTAAAGCCTAGCGGTAACTTTACGTACCACCAGGTTGAACATTAAAAAATTCAACGTGGTGCCCACATTGCGTTTATGTGTTTTTTACGGATCTCAGAACAAACAGCAACTTTTGCCTTATAAACCATTAAGAGATTGGTTTTTATAACTGAAGTGGAGAGTGTTTACAGCGCGGTACGCACTGAGTCCTTATATAAAACAGATACGCTTCGTCTTTAAAGGGTTAAAACAGATTCTGCGCTAATCTGTTACATTTTTAAATCAACTTGTCCATGTTTTTTGCGGGTTTAGGGTTTTTGCCCCAGTACATCGTTTATATTGTTTTTTCCTGCCTTATTGTTTTTGTTTTCTCTGGTTAGTGTTTTGTTTTTGTGTATTCGTACGTGTTTTATGTTGTATTTTTGGCTTTGTGCTGTCTTTATAATAGGCGCCTGTCCTGTTAAGCCTACACGTGAATAAATACCCCTTCAATTGAATTGATTTATTATTGTTATTGTTGCCCTAAATTACTCGAAATTTCACACCCTAAGTGTTCGGAGGCATCACCTACACGCGCCTTTTTATTTAATATCTGCAGTTGTTAAGAACTGTGGGCCGCGAAAGCTCAGTCGATATAGCGACTCGCTACGGGCTGGACGGTCCGGGGATCGAATCCCTGTGGGGGCGAGGTTTTCCGCAGTCGTCTAGACCGGCCCTGGGGCCCACCCAGCCTCCTGTACAATGGGTACCGGGTCTCTATCACGGGGGTAAAGCGGCCGGGGCGTGGGGCTAGCCATCCCATCCCCTCCTCGTGCCGAGGTTCACGAACGGGTAGAGCTATACCTCTACTGCCCCTCTTGGGCCCTCAGGGCCTCTTATAGGGTGAACCTGTAGTCTTTCAGTAGTTCAAAACCTTGCCCTGCCCTTTTCGGAAGTGTCGGCATTCGTGTACCGAATCGATATGTCAGAGGTTTTAGTTTGTTAGTGTTTATTTTGAACGTCGTAGTTGTCCTTCCGTTAGATGCGTTTCGGGTGCTAATGTCTTCGGTAGGGTAGAGCGGTATATTCAATGGAAGGTCTGTTTTGATTAACGAGTTCTTCAATTAATTATACAAATTATATTTAGAAAATCTTTTTGCATTCGCATTATCATCTTTCATTATGTGTTATTATTTTTCATGTCTTTATGTTTGTGATTGGCAATTTCATACATTTTGCCTTACGTTTCTGTACTTTCGCAGTAACCGTGCCCGGATATTCGTTATACCAAGAGTTTTGAGTTACATTTTAAGACGGAGTCGCGCTATAGAGGGGTGAGGCGCGAATGCAGTACGGACGTGACTGCTAAGCGTGGCAGATGGCGAGTAAACATCTCCGAATTCGTTAGTTGACAGCAACCGTTGCGCAGTTCAGCAAGTGCAGTCATTGTGGGAACAGTCTGTACGCCTGGTTCAGCCGCAGTATTTCGGAAGTATTTTGGAATATTTTCGGTTTTCCACACCGATTATAAAATGAGCGCATGATTGGGAGACCGTCTGTCCTTCTGCCTTACCCAACTTCTACACGAGTCACTTGATTTGGATAAAATTTCACATTGTATTGTTGTGTGCAACGTGTTTCATTGAACCAAATACAGTGTACATTGTTGCGACACGTAATTTAGTTTTAAATCTTTCGGTGTAGCCTAGTGTCGGTGCTGTTCGGGGGCTGCAGCAATAATATAGTAGTCGTAGTGTCTGCAGTAACTCACCAAAAGTCAGTTATTGGTTGGAATTTTATTTAATCCTTTAAAGACGAAGCTTATCTGTTTTATATAAGGAGTCAGTGCGTACCGCGCTGTAAACACTCTCCACTTCGATTATAAAAACCAATCTCTTAATGTTTTATAAGGCAAAAGTTGCTGTTTGTTCTGAGATCCGTACAAAACACATAAACGCAATGTGGGCACCACGTAGAATTTTTTAATGTTAAACCTGGTGGTACGTAAAGTTACCGCTAGGCTTTAAAGGGTTAAAAAAGATAAGGCGGTGTGTGACCGTGTAGCCTGCTCCCAGTAATATTGCACCTTTCCTTCGTTTTTTTTGTGTTGTAATCAATTTTGTTATTTTTAATTATTTGCTAAAGTGTGTCACTTCATAACATCCAATTTTTATCACGCTTTTTTAAAGTATCACCATGACGTATCTCCATATGGAGGCCCACCCCTCTTCGGCTACTAATTCAACTTCTTCGTCTTATTATTATTATTATTATTATTATTATTATTACTATTATTTTGTTTGAGCTCTAGTGCAGATCATTTGTATGTTGACGCCTTTCTCAATATGTGAGGTGGTGACGTGCCTCACCCATTTCCTGGCTTGTTTCTCAGTCCTCTCCTTTGACTTGTCCTAGGAGGGTGGCCGCACCAGTAGTTACACTACCGCCGGCATGTATTTCAGAGTCATGGGAGCACACAAGCCGTTGAAGCTTGTCAAAGTCGTGCTGTCACATTCACTGCCCGGATACAGTCATTGCCAAAGGTTGATGCACGTCCCTCAGTAAAGTGGTTATACAAATTTGTTTATCTGTTAAACAGTTGGAAAGCCTTCAGAAAGACATAAAACTCCGACGGGTCCTGTCCCGCCACAGAGCTGTGGGTAGTGAAGGGATAGATTACTTGGCGAAGAAGGGTGCAACAATCAGCCGAACATCTGTCTGTAAACTTGTACTTCATTCTGCCAAATGAAGAATAAATGTGAATATCCAAGCTGGCCTTTCAAGGAACTGTGCCAGTGAGCGCCAGAAAAAGGCCTGGAAAAAAATGGTTGAGAATAGAAATTGAAATCCTGATTTCTGAACTGCAGATGCGGTGGGCAACTTTGGATTAATCACGAGCCATGAGTCGTATGCAGACTCTGTTTATGCGCCCCCAGTGTCTCTTGTGCAAGTGTGCAGACTGCCTGTTTATCCGCCCCTCAGTGTCTCTTGTGCAAGTGTGCAGGCTGCCTGTGTATCCGCCCCCAGTGTGTCTTGTGCAAGTGTGCAGACTGCCTGTTTATCCGCCCCCCAGTGAGTCTTGTGCAAGCGTGCAAACTCTGTTTATCCGCGCCCCCAGTGTGTCTTGTGCAAGTGTGCAGACTGCCTGTTTATCCGCCCCCCAGTGAGTCTTCTGCAAGCGTGCAGACTCTGTTTATCCGCGCCCCCAGTGTGTCTTGTGCAAGTGTGCAGACTGCCTGTTTATCCGCCCCCAGTGTGTATTGTGCAAATGTGCAGACTACCTGTTTATCCGCCCTCAATGTGCCTTGTGCAAGTGTGCAGACTGCCTGTTTATCCGCCTCCAGTGTGTCTTGTGCAAGTGTGCAGACTGTTTATCCGCCCCCAGTGTGTCTTGTGCAAGTGTGCAGACTGTTTATCCGCCCCCAGTGTGTCTTGTGCACAGGACGTAACTCCTAATGAACCGAGATCGTCTTCCACATGGCACAGTCCTGAACTCTGGGAATACTCAGGCACTTGCAAAATTGTGCTGCGATGCAGGCATGCCTGAGCATTAAATACTACCACCACCACCACCACCACCACCACCACCACCGCCGCCGCCGCCGCTGCCTCCGCCGCCGCCGCCGCCACCACCACCACCATTTGTCTACTTTCTAGCTCGCTTTTTTTCCTTCCCTATCCTGTTTTTATCTCTGTGTTCCGCTGCCTCTGCTATTCCTGTCACTGTGTTCAGTTGCGTCTGCTACTCATACACTTGCATTCCATTGCCTCTCCCACACGTTTGATTCCATTCCTTCCCACAAGCATCCGTGTATTCCATTGCCTCTGGTACATATATCCGTGACAGTCTCCGTCGCCCCTCCACGCGTATCTGTGTCGTCGTAAATCTGCCTGCTCTTTTTGCGACTCATATAACTAGTTTCATTTTCCTCTGTGTAGCTGTTGTAATTGGAATTAGATTCAATTTTAATTTTTTAGTAGTAAATTGCTAGTGTAAAGAAGGTGTGTTGTTCCTTCTCCTTCCTTGCTAATCTTGCTTCTCTTTTAAATTTGAATGTAATCTGTTCCTGAAACGAAAATAGCCTGAAACTCGTCTCTGGTGATTACTGTCTCTGCGAATTGAATTCGTATTGATCAGCTTGTGTAAAAATTGTGAGATGCAGATAGAAACGAGTTCATGGGTGTTCAACGTCAGGGACTACATCTTCTGTGTAAGTTCACGGGTGTTGAACGTCAGGGACTCCGTCTTCTGTGTAAGCTCATGGGTGTTGAACGTCAGGGACTCCGTCTTCTGTGTAAGTTCATGGGCGTTCAACGTCAGGGACAACGTCTTCTGTGTAAGTCCGTGGGTGTTGAACATCAGGGACTCCGTCTTCTGTGTAAGTTCATGGGTGTTGAACGTCAGGGACTCCGTCTTCTGTGTAAGCTATTTATAACCATGTATAAGACAAGTCGAAGTACCCTGTCATGCAGCTTGTTGCACCTGCAGTCTGAAGTTGATAGGTTAATAAGACACTGAATCTCCTTGCGAGGAACGTAGTTACGATGAAAATAAAACGAAGGATGTTTGCTGTTAAATTCGTTACACACTGCAGCAGTTGCCTTGCTTTTATCGAGCGCAGTCTCTCAGTCAGATCTCGAACCGGACTGTGGGAACATCGTGTGGGGAGACGCACGTGCAGTTTGTGGGCTCCATGCGAAAGGTGCTGCGTTTGTATGGGAGATAACTGGTAGTGGGTTAATTGAAAGAATTGGTTGGATAAAAAAGAGACGATAATGGATGTGATAGTGGATGTTTAATGGAAGCTCTCGTGAATTGCGGATGAGAGATGAATGCTGGCTAAAATTGAACCATAAGGCGTGTACAGGTCAGGGGACTTAACCTTTTAAAGCCTAGCGGTAACTTTACGTACCGCCAGGTTTAACATTAAAAAATTCTACGTGGTGCCCACATTGCGTTTATGTGTTTTGTACGGATCTCAGAACAAACAGCAACTTTTGCCTTATAAAACATTAAGAGACTGGTTTTTATAACCGAAGTGGAGAGTGTTTACAGCGCGGTACGCACTGAGTCCTTATATAAAACAGATACGCTTCGTCTTTAAAGGGTTAAAAAGACGCTTTGAAAGGAAAGTGTTGCATTGAAATAACAGTGGTGTCGGCTGAGTCAAGAATTGTCCGATGTAAGGACTGGTGAATGAATGAAGGACATCACAATCATCTTCATATTGAGCTGTGAGTGGATTATTGCACGCTGCACGGACGCGCACCGCGCTGCTACTCATTCGAGATCTCATCCTAGCGCCAGATATTAGGAGAAGTGAAGCAGGAAACATCCAGAATTATCGAGAAAGTGCGTAAAGCAGCATGGGGCCTTGCTTCTGTGTTCTCCAATATCATTATCTGCCTGTGTGCTTATATCTTCGGTGCGAAGTTTTTGCGTACGTACTGGACACTCAGTCAGCGGAGAAAATCGATACGACGGCAGTGTGAAGGCCAGTCTAATTTTGTCAAGTTATTACTTTCTAATGTTGATTTTTTTCGTAAATAGTTCGTTATGATTATATGAAATTTTCCTGCGCCTGCAACTGTTTTTGAGTGCGCTTATAGTTAAAAACAGACAGTAACAAATGTTATTTCCTTTTGTTCATTTGAAATTGATTTTAGTGGCGAGACCAGCGTTATTGTTACTGACAGCGATGTCTATATCTTCGACACCTTCAGGTGGAAAATTGTCTTTAATTAACCCCTTAAAGACGGAACATAATCTGTTTTATATAACGACTCAGTGCGTACCGCGCTGTATACATCTTCTACCTCGGTTATAAAAACCAATCTCTTAATGTTTTATAAGGCAAAAGTTGGTGTTTGTTCTGAGATCCATACAAAACACATAAACGCAATATGGGCACCACGTAGAATTTTTTAATGTTAAACCTGGTCATATGTAAAGCTACCGCTAGGCTTTAAAAGGTTAAAGGAATGGAAAATTGATTAAGTCAGTGTATTTTTACGTCATAGCTGTTGTTGGAATGAACGGACTGGTTTAACTGTGGAAGCATTTGGTTTAACGTGTGTGTAGTTTAGGTTTGTAATCGTGGGACTGTTCTGTGAGTCGAAATTTTTGGCCTTTTTGGACCCCTTGACAGCTTTAAATTGCCTGGTTTCAATCTGTATTGAAAGTTTTCATCAACCTGAGTGCTGTGGCCTTTAGATTTTGATTCTGTGTTTAGTTGATTTATTACAGCGTTGCATGTCCAGCGTACTGCGGTGGAAATGACAGTCCGACATTAAGACAGGAAGTCTTGCACCAAAATATAAAAGTCTTATTGCTTAGACATGTTTTGCCTCGTTTCTCTCTGTCAGTCCTGGCACGTATTGTGAATACATAGCTGAATGTTGAATGATGGTTTTGTAGGATGATTTGGGGAAGGTACAGAGTAGAGAAGCGGCACTGCCCTACGTAAGGCATTACCCAATGTAAATCCTATTGTAACCACCGTGCAGTCCAATCGTGAAGGAAGAACGCTAAACATTGCAGAATGACCATCAGTGGAAACTAGTGTCATGGCTGCAGGCACACAGTGGTGTTGTGTTGCACCTTGACGCGCTCATTTGTTGGCGTCACTGACGCATTTTGGCGTGCTTGATGCTTTCGTTTCGTTTCGTTTCGTAGTCCTTCCCTCTTCTACCTTCTTGTTCACAGCAGGTGTCGAGGTTGTTTATTTTCACTTGATCACACTCAGACACACACCACAGTCGGTAGGACTCCTCTGGACGAGGGATCGGCCCGTCGCAGACACTTCTACTTGACAACACAAACACTGTACAAGAGAAAAAAATCCATGCCACCGGTGGGATTCGAACCCGCGATCCCAGCAAGCGCTCGGCCGCAGACCCACGCCTTTGTTGCTTTCGTCTTTAACATTATTTAGGTGTGTGTCCCTTGTTTTTCTCACTTTATTCTATCCGTCTTTCCCTTTCTGTAATTATAATTCTTTTCTTAGTTTATTTCTGTCTCTCATTTCCTTGCTGTGTCTCTCATACAGACACTGTGTGAAGTATAAATCACTCAGGTTCGTGATACGTTTAGAATATTTCTTATTGCAGAGGGTTCTGTGCTCTGTTTGTTTATTCCATATCTTAATGGAAGTGATTTTTTAGCCACAATTGAAGTTGACTGCGCCTGGGACGTTGGTTGCTCTGCGTGGCTGCATCAGCACGCCCTTTGTGTCACTTTATGTCACCCAGGAGGGCACCTTGATACGACAGCTTACATAGGGTTGCATCCCAAGTACAGTCAACACACACACTGAAACAGCTGCTGTTTACATCGTGTCGACACGAAATGTTGATTTGTTAATAGGTTTTGACATTGTTTTTCCCCTGGCACAACAGCCCCTAGTGGGCCAGGGCATCCTCATTATCATGGCTTCGTAAACACACTCAGACACACCACACTCGGTAGGACTCCTCTGGACGGGTGATCAGCCCGACGCAGAGACCTCTACCTGACAACACACAACCCTCACAAGAGAGAGACATTTATGCCCTCAGTGGGATTCGAACCCGCAATTCCAGAAGGCCTGCGGCCGCAGACCCACACCTCAGACAGCGCGGGCACTGGGATCGGCTTTGACATCTTATAGCGTTTTATATTCCCGTGTGTGTCTCATTAAGTCACGGAAATTAAAAGTAACTAAGCACAGTTTTTACAGTGTTTATTTCAACAACTGCACAAAGGTTAGACGCATACCTATACAATCATATAGCAAGCCTACTGCATGTCTTGGCATTTTTCGGTCGTCTTCAGGAAGACATTCGACAAAGAAAACCACACCACTAGCTAATTATGTCAGAGATGTGCACAAAAATTGTCGCCTGTCAGCCAACGCGGTACGTTGCATAGCGTCTAGCGTCACCGGAATTTGAAATAATGAATGGGAAGGTTAAGTGATAGTGGCAGTAACGGTCTAATTTAACCCTTTAAAGACGAAGCGTGTCTGTTTTATATAAGGACTCAGTGCGCACCGCGCTGTAAACACTCTCTACTTCGGTTATAAAAACCAGTCTCCTAATGTTTTATAAGGCAAAAGTTGCAGTTTGTTCTGAGATCCGTACAAAACACATAAACGCAATGTGGGCACCACGTAGAATTTTTTAATGTTAAACCAGTCTCTTAATGTTTTATAAGGCAAAAGTTGCTGTTTGTTCTGAGATCCGTACAAAACACATAAACGCAATGTGGGCACCACGTAGAATTTTTTAGTGTTAAAACTGGTGGTACGTAAAGTTACCGCTAGGCTTTAAAAGGTTAAAAGTGAAAACGTACTACCACACTTGAACGTAGGTCTGCTGACCCTGCTGTCCCTGAGTTGGCATGGAGTGAATAATGAAATGTACCAAATCCCTGATTCAGGGTAGCCGATGTGTAATTCTGAGATTTCGTCTCGCCATCTTCAATGTGCGACTGTGCAGTGACAAAATGTGCACCTCGATTATTGAATTGAGAATGTTAATTCGATGAGTATCTTGTGAAATGCTCCTTGCCTTTTGTGTTTTATTTACACATTCGTCCCATTCGTGTTTGTTTTAACTGTACGGAATAACCAGTCAAAAGAATGTACATAAACTTAACCCGCTTTATTCAATAAACATCACCTCAATAAAAGCTGCTTTTTATCTTGGAATGTGTTTGTATAATTTTTATGATCCTGGCGCTGGTTATTGAAAGGAAAGTGTGCTTGTTGTGAAAAGGAAATATGTCAACTACTGGTAATACGGTCCGACAATTAGGTACAATGACGTAAGGAAAAACCAAGTATTGCATCCATATTTTAAATCAAAATAATTTTATATTTGTATAATACAACATTCTCTGAAATTGTTCATTAACACGCAGTATTTACTTTTCTGTCTGCAATAAAGTGGCCAGTAAACCAGATCTGAGTTTCGTCACATTTTCATGTTTCCGTTATATTCGTACTGTGTATAACAGTGCCTCAGTAATATTAACGATTTATTATTCTCTGTTTTGTAACCTTTATGTGCATAAAGTATAAACAGTTATTTTAAAATTAGTACCGAAAACCGGTGTTTTTGTATCAATGCCGGTATTTGAATACCGGAAAAATGACTGATCCCGGTTTTCGGGATCTCGGAATCACGACATTGTAAGCCGTAATATTTGGGGCCTCCGCCAAGTTACTCTCCCCCCCCCCCACCGGGGCCTCTCGGAATACAGCCTTTTGTCATAAAAACAGAATCCAGTCCGAATGAATTACTAAAAATTTTTTAGTATTGTGTATATTTGCCACCCCCCCTCCCTCAGGCCCGAATCACAGGGTACCGCGGTTTCAGCGGGGGCCTTATCTACGCCACTTGCGTTGCTTCTGTGTTGTTAGCCCTCATTAGGAATTAATGCAGATCGTAAAGGAAACTGGTATCGTTTGGCGCGACAGAAGATTTATCAGCAAACTGTGCATTTATCATTTTGTTATACTGAAACTGCACCGAAGGGAAACAAGCAGTATGACGATTGGAATAGGAGTTAGACAGGGCTGCTGTTTGTCGCCAATTCTGCTAAACTCATACGGCAAATGCCTAACCAGGGATGCTGTTTAACCCTTTAAAGACGAAGCGTGTCTGTTTTATATAAGGACTCAGTGCGTACCGCGCTGTAAACACTCTCCACTTCGGTTATAAAAACCAGTCTCTTAATGTTTTATAAGGCAAAAGTTGCTGTTTGTTCTGAGATCCGTACAAAACACATAAACGCAATGTGGGCACCACGTAGAATTTTTTAATGTTAAACCTGGTGGTACGTAAAGTTACCGCTAGGCTTTAAAAGGTTAATAGTGTACTGCAGTGACCGGAACCTAGAGATGCTTATATCGACGTTGAAAATTCGGGTTCTAACAGCGGACTTTAGTATTAGCGGTGCTCAACTGTTATTTTCGATTGGTGAGTTTAAGAGACTGATTTTTATAACCGAAGTGGAGAGTGTTTACAGCGCGGTACGTACAGAGTCCTTATATAAAACAGATACGTTTCGTCTTTAAAGGGTTAATGTAGATGAGGGTAACGCCTGACAAGAACCCGGAAGCTTGTTAGGTGCAGAGATGGCGTGTTACTTATCCTACTGCAGGGGTCTGTTCGAAGGTTTGTTGCTCAGTCGGTCAATATGTTCTCTGCCTTGTCATGATACATGAAGTTCCCTTACAATTCTCGCAGTGTCTAAACACTTGTCGGTTTCCCAATCCAGTTGAATTCAGTCCACAAATTCTGCTTTTCTGAGGTGAAATTAAATTATACCATCTACTCCCAAGTCTGCGAAGTGTTCTGTTCTGTCCAGGTTTCCTGACTGAAGTTTTGTATGCTTTGCCAATGACCGCAGTGTGTCTTCATCTGATTCGCTTTGATTTGTCCGGGATAACAATAACTGGAGTGAGCATAATACGCTACAGGCTTGTTTATGTGCAGGTGGCACGGACACTGGAGTGAGCATAATGTGCTACAGGCTTGTTTATCAGCAGGTGGCGCGGACACTGGAGTGAGCATAATGTGCTACAGGCTTGTTTATCAGCAGGTATGCATGTTTGTTGTCATCAGTCGTAGTCAATTAACCAGTCTGATCGCCACTAGGCGACTTAGCACTCAGTGCGCCTAGGTGTAGGGCCACCCGTTTTTCATCTTGTCGCTAGATGGAGGCGAGTGGTCAGCCTCACTCCCCGGCCACTTTACAGCCGGGGAAGAATCCCTCGGGACACATTGACTGGGACACTAATTGGGTCCCAGAGCCAGCCTCGACGTTTCGGGGAAGGGAAAACATCTTGCGCGTGCCGGGCTTTAAACCCTTGATCGTCCAGTTCATAGTCTAGTCACTGCAACGGCTGCGCCGTGCTGGCTGCCAGAAGAGTTGTGGTCTTCTATATGTCGCGTTAAGTGTTCCCGGGGCCCATTAGTGGGAAAAGTTTATTTCTTATCGTTAGGAAACTCGGCGCCATGAAGACGCAGAAGGGACAGTCTTAACTTCGATACGAAATGCGCGTCGTGTTTTAGCCTCAATCCCCGACCACATCACCCTGACAGGGGGATCACTCCGTAACCAGTTTATAGTCTGGTAGGTGCGTCAGTGGACGATTTGTGAATTGGGGTTTCATTCTCTTCGGTGGTGATCTTTCTCTGCGTCAGATCGTTCAGACACTTCGTGGCCCGCCCAAATTCCTGTCCGGTGGTTGCCGGGATTGCTTACTGGGTGTAAATCGGTCGAGGTATGACGCGAATTATTTAACATACATCTAATGCGGAGGATTAACCTTTTAAAGCCTAGCGGTAACTTTACGTACCGCCAGGTTTAACATTAAAAAATTCTACGTGGTGCCCACATTGCGTTTATGTGTTTTGTACGGATCTCAGAACAAACAGCAACTTTTGCCTTATAAAACATTAAGAGATTGGTTTTTATAACCGATGTAGAGAGTGTTTACAGCGCGGTACGCACTCAGTCCTTATATAAAACAGGTACGCTTCGTCTTTGAAGGGTTAAGAAAGACTGGAGCTGTACCTCCACAGGAAGGCTATCGCTGATTGTGAGCTGTGAGGCCTGTAATGATCCCACCCTCTGTCACTACGAATATGATAGGCCCCAGATTGTCGGCCCCGTTTGCTACAGACCGGCCGTAACAAAGGAACGAAGCCGTATGTGATTTCGTAACTTAGCGTCGCTGAGGGTGCAAACCGTGCATTCGAAGGTTAATGGTTTGCGTGTCGCCGCATTGTCCTGCAATCGGAACTGCATTCTGGCAGTAAAAACAATTTCCTAGATACGAAGTGCCGATCCCAGTGGCCGCGCGGTCTAAGGCGTGGGTCTGCGGCCGAGCGCTTGCTGGTTTCGTGGGTTCGAATCCCACCGGGGGCATGGATGTTTGTCTCTTGTGAGTGTTTGTGTTGTCAGGTAGAGGTCTCTGCGACGGGCCGATCCCTCGTCCAGAGGAGTCCTACCGACTGTGATGTGTGTGTGTCTGAGTGTGATCAAGTGAAAATAAACAACCTCGACACCTACTGTGAGCAGGTAGAAGAGGGAAGGACTAAGAAACGAATGTACGAAATACGTTACACATATACAGGATAAAACGGCTGATTATTTCTGCACATTCTCCTCGTTGTAACGTAACTGCTGTCTGCTAGTACGCTTTGAAAATGGCCGTAGGAAACAACAATATTTTTTTACCAAACACGAGTTGGGTAAAACATCTAAAAAGTCTTATCTTTACAACTTGTTGCCGACAGAGTGAGTGAAGATGCGGATGCTAAAAGCCATTGTGGCCTGTCCGAAACATTATTAAAATGCGTGACAGCAAGTTCCCGTAGCAAGGTCCTGGAAAAGTAACGATATGACGTCAATGTGAGGATTCTACAACAATTTGTTAGGGTTTTGTGTGCTGAATCAGCGTTTAGTTACCTAATTAACAGCAACTGCGTCACCTGGTTCAGATTAGCACATCCTGGGTCTGGACTGTGTAACACCTCACAGTTGTTTCTTGTTATGTCTTAGTACTGCTGACACGTGGTTTCACCGCTGGTGGCCTAATCACACTAAAACTGGCGTGTTCCGCAAGACTGCCGCATCGCAGACCCCGACCTCTTTGTGTATTTAACGTCTCTTCTTAGCAGAACAGCTCATACTGGTGGATTTGAAACTGCTGAAGCAGGCGAAGAGACAGGCAGCTAATGGCAGGATCTGAACGCTGAATGCGAACGGTGGCAGTGAGGGAACGGAAATTAGTACAAGTCCATACCGCTGGTAGGGTTAGTGGGGAAATTCCCATCCTCATTCTGCGCGCAGTTGTAGCGGTTATGTCCTTTTGTCGTTTACCAGCGTACTATTTCCACACAGGGACAGAGTTGGTCCCTGAAGATATGTGAACACTCGGACTGCGGATCACAGAGTGCCACGCGGCCGTCGGATGGAAAATATTGAAATGTACTTGACAGGAGAAAATGGTTTTTGGAGGCCTTTGGCAGTTTGATGCGCCTATGAGGGACAATTTGTGTGTGATTATGTGTAGATGCACCTTTACAGAGTAAATGGAGTGGCGCCATACCAATAATTGCGTGGAGCGAAAAATGTAATTATGACGTAATGGTGGATCGTCAATTACAGATGTGCAGTGCTGAAATCACGTCGTGTTTAATTGGGTTCCAATATTTATGCGCAGCATTTATAAAGTGGACGATGCAAATTCGCACCCAGAGTTTGTTGAGTTCGACCGCTTTCGTTCTGTGTGGCAGTGGAAGTTAGAATACTGCGTCCGTCAGCTTCTGCATGTTTGTCTGTCGGCCTTCGCGTAACAGTATAGCAGCTGCCGAACGATACTCGTGACATCTGGTGTTGAAGGCTTTTACTAAAGTTTGCCCACTTACGGTTTCGTTTAAAATCAGACAGCACAAACAGACTCTGCGTGAGGGCGGACGTGTGTTTCGGTGTTCACATACACCGTAATGCGCAGAATGCTTATTACATTAACATTTTTTCGAAATATGAGTAGAAAATCTGTAAACACAGTCTTGTGTCCAATTAAGGTTTCTTCCATCAGTTTTACATTTTTCGGGGTAATTAACCCTTTAAAGACGAATCGTATGTTTTATATAAGGATTGAGTGCGTACCGCGCTGTAACCACTCTCCACTTCGGTTATAAAAACCAGTCTCTTAATGTTTTATAAGGCAAAAGTTGCTGTTTGTTCTGAGATCCGTACAAAACACATAAACGCAATGTGGGCACCACGTATAATTTTTTAATGTTAAACCTGGTGGTACGTAAAGTTACCGCTAGGCTTTAAAGGGTTAAAATTGGTATTTTTCTACATCTTGAGAACTGTGCCACTGACTTTGATGAAATATTATATTGGTAATCCTTGCCCTCTACACCGCCCACTTTTAGATTAGTTACCAGAGAGCAGCAAGATTTATAACGTACGACGTGAGCGAATGCACTACCCAGATCGTCACGCTCTGCACATATTTAATAAATTCTTAGTTATTTTGTGAGTGCGGCAAGTTATGCTGCTGTCTGATGATTAACGAAAATAAAATTAACATAGCATGCAATTGAATCGGCATAGTCGCTGATCTGCGGGCTGGGAAACCGAGGATATCCTTTTCCAAAATCTTCTCCAAAATTTGCAGACCGGCTCTGAGCCTTTACTTTGTATCGGTGGTTCTTTCCCTGGGGTGAAAGTTGTCGGAATGTGAAGCTGACCACTCAGCGGACGCGGAATTCTACCTCCAGTGCCCCTAGTTCCTGCACGGCATGGTGTACCACGGAGCACTGTCCTTTACTGCGTGTGTGCAGGATAGATTTGGCTGAGTAGCTGGGCCCGCGTTGTGCACTGTGCGAAGGGTCTTAGTGGGGCGCTGTAATGGATTTAATAGACATACGAAGACTTTTTTGATAACGAAAAGTGAGTTTTTCTTGGGAAGTTCGTAGTTACTTCGTATTGTTAATAATGAATACTCCTGGTGTGTGTGTGTGTGTGTGTGTGTGTGTGTGTGTGTGTGTGTGTGTGTAAAGTTTGGTGGATCGGAAATGCTTGTGCAGAAGACTTTTTGTTTTATGTCCAAACCTGAACGTAAAACGATTGGAATGACGCACTGCACTGCAGTATTTCGTGGAGGACTCTGAGGAGGGCACCCCTAACGGTTGGCCCACAAATTCCTGTTCCTAGTTCCCGTACATAGACGACATTTTCGTAATCTGAGATACTGAGGGACTTCTGGAGACAGCAATTTTCACATAACGATGGAGCCTGAGACAGTCTAGCGACTGCGTTTCCTCGACATCTGTGGTTACAGAAACAAAAGATGTCCTTCGGTTGCGAAGGATACGGAAAAGCGATTAACACGAATCTGTACTTGAATGCAACATCGCATCACCACCCGGTGAACAAACAGTGTTGTCCATCGTAGCACGCAGGGCCAAAGCCACCTGTGATCAGGACAGTCTCCAAGGTGAAACAGATAGCTTCCAGACGACCTTCCATAACGGATATACCTCAAAAGAAATGCAGCGCTCTATACATCCGCCACAGCATATCAGACCGCCATGATACCGCCACACAACAGTAGCCTTTCTGATATTCATGTAAAACGCTTTTACCGCCTGAGCAGAGTTCTGTCAAAACAGTATCAAGACTACTTGCCTGCCAGCCTGTAAAATTTCCGGGCTGCTGCTTCCTGTCAAAGACCATCTGCTTCTTAATTCACCACGTATATGTAGCATCCCCTGCTAGTGTGGCGAGTGTACATTGGACAGATGGGTAGATGTTTTCAGATTAGGGTGAAGGAACATGAACTCAATACTCGACTAGACCAACCAGGAAAATCGGCTGTTGCGGAACACATTATCGGCCTCGGCCACCGGACAATGCCGAGTTATCCTTGCCAGAAGAGCCAGGCACGTGGACTGGATTATAAGGGAAATAGTGGAGAGGGAACCGCACCTCAGCAACATACACTGGGAGGATGGGTTCTCCCTGAATGTATCGTGGAAGCCCCTAATCCGTAGTCTTACCGAAGAAGGCAGCAGGCGTTCTTCGAGAATTACCAGTCACGCCTTCATGAGACAAAAAAAATGTATATATATTTATTCCCCCAATTGATAGTCACTACCAGTGTAACTAAAACTGAGGCAGAGATCAGCCCACAGTCACTTCCATACGATTTTCATATATTTCACTGATGGAGACCGAAAAAGGGCTGTTTTTGGAATTTTTGCTCCCATTGGCTCGGGATGATTCTGTTTGTTCTTGCCACTTTCTCTGTAGCTTTGGCTGGCCAACCAACTTCAAGTCGTCCTGTGTAGCCTACAAAACATTTTCCGCCCTATAACTTCAGTATGCAGCTGGAATAATTCTTTCACTCTGAGGATGGAGTCATGACATTTCTCCCCGAAACATTGGAATATTTATCTACTACTTTATGTAGAAATCCAAACTAATGCGATATTCTGAACAATACCTGCCGTGAAAATATGGAAACTTACTTTAAGCACGTTATTCTGCACGTGCTGTGTAATTACTGTACAGTCTTGAAGCTCTTGACCTAAAAGTTGATTGATGCTAATTTTACAAGCACGGTTATAATAGTGGAGATATGAGCAATGAAAATGCAGATCGATCAGGAATTTAATAAGATATTTTTTTAATAAACTTAGGTGTAGAATGCGACTGTTTTTTTCGGACATAATACTTGTTTTATAGCAGTACGGTTGTTGGTTTTAACCCTTTAAAGACGAAGCTTATCTGTTTTATATAAGGACTCAGTGCGTACCGCGCAGTAAACACTCTCCACTTCGGTTATAAAAACCAGTCTCTTAATGTTTTATAAGGCAAAAGTTGCTGTTTGTTCTGAGATCCGTACAAAACACATAAACGCAATGTGGGCACCACGTAGAATTTTTTAATGTTAAACCTGGTGGTACGTAAAGTTACCGCTAGGCTTTAAAAGGTTAAAGACGAAACGTATCTGTTTTATGTAAGGACTCAGTGCGTACCGCGCTGTAAACACTCTCCACTTCAGTTATAAAAACCAATCTCTTAATGTTTTATAAGGCAACAGTTGCTGTTTGTTCTGAGATCCGTACAAAACACATAAACGCAATGTGGGCACCACGTAGAATTTTTTAATGTTAAACCGGGTAGTACGTAAAGTTACCGCTAGGCTTTAAAAGGTTAAAAGTGTAGTTTATTCGCTGAGAGGCAGAGTTAATTTGTTTCGGGCGTGACCGACGTCTTAACGGCGTATCTTCATGTACATATTAACTTTTAGTGACTTTAATAACAGGAGTTTCTGCTGCATACACTGGCGCATTCTGTTTGTTTCTACACAGAAAGTGGCGTTCATATATTAGTCAGAAAGAATGGACCCGTAAAGTGTTCCATGAATTTTTAATTTTGATTTGTGAATTCGTCTTCCATGAATATTAACACGATGACTGGCGTCGCAAGCATTTTCTTTGGTTAAATTGTGCTTGCGTTTCTGTGCTTGCAACGCACTTTAAGAGACTTGCATTCATTAGTTGTTCGCGTTAGGTATCGGTCCACGTCTTTTGAAGTTGCAAAGACGTAACTGTGATCTCGGCCTTAACCTTCATCCTGCTAATGTGGAATATACGGTGAGCTGCTAATAATGCCAGCATCACTAATGTGTAATATTTGGTGACCTACATTTGGCAACGCTACCAACTGGGCCCTTAAGGGCATTGTTGGTAGCCGAGTAAGTGTGTGCACACAGATATGACATAGGACGTCTTTCACGATTGATTCAGTGTTGAGACATTGTGCAGAGACAGAGAGAGAGAGACAAAGAGGCTCCTTTCAGCGTTGCCAAATGTAGGTCACCAAATATTACACATTAGTGGTGCTGGCATTATTAGCAAGTCATCATATATTCCACATTGGCGGGATGAAGGTTAAGGATAAACACGTACTGATGCTTTTTTTAATGTATTCAATATAACACCATTATAGTACACAGGATATTGAACCAGATTCAACGAGTTTCGAGAAAGCTGTGTAAATAAGAAGTTATGTGTTATTAACTTCTGTTAATAATTTGAATTCGTCGAAATGTGTGCAGAAAAGCAGTGGAAGTTTTAAGTCCTGTTTAGTTGAATTGTGTACTTTATCGGTGTTATATTAAATAAATTATAATTTTACACGGTGCATGGTGAGTGCAGTTAAACTGGATCGAGGGCGTTTGAGAATAAATTGCTCAGGAAAATATACTCGTAGGTCTACGGACCAGAAAAAGAGGACGTACTGGGAAGATGGATAAAATTGGTTATTTTGTGACGTATTGATTTGTAGATTCGACTTTCACTGTACTGTTAAGGTGATGAATCAAAGTGGAAGAAATTGGTCGGTTACGTGGAAAGACTTTCAATTCATGTAGGATTTTAGCCCGTACACCTCAGGGAGAAACGCCACTTTGAAAACGTAGGCACATTTCGTAGCATAACTGGACGATTCACCTTAAACGTTGTACCAAGATATGGATTTGATTACCGTGTGGATGTGTGTCGTGTGACCCAGGGTGCACACATTGAAGGATTGTGATTAACGCATGAGAAACTTGGACAGTTGCCGCTGCTGACGGTGTACGTTGTGCCCGTGTAAGGTGAGAAATAAATTTCTTGTTAACTTCTGAAACCGCACCATTCTTTTGTGTATACCGTGTACATTATATAAACCAGTCGGTTAATAGTGTCTTTCGTGAGGACCATACTAAACACGTAAATACACTTCATGGCGAAATGCGGAGTTGATTAATGTTTTATCTGGCTGAGGGTGTTTGAGATTAGGGTATACCGAGTAAGATATTTGAACTTAACGGGGGCGAAGTAACAGGGAGTGGAGAAGACTGCATAACGAAGAGCTTTATGATGTGTACTGATCGAATTTATTCGGATGGTCAAATGAAGAAGAATGAGATGGGCGGGACATGTAGCACGTATGACGGAGAAGAGGCGTGCGTAAATGATTTTGGTGGAGAAACCCGAGGGGATGAGACCACTTGGAAGACCTACCATAGATGGGAGGATATTGTTAAAGTGGGTCTTCAAGGGAGGGGATGGGGGAGTAGACTGTATTGATATGGCGGAAGATAACGACAGGTGGCGGGCTCTTGTGAATGCGCTGATGAATTTCCGGGCTGCATAAAGTGCGGGGAATTTTTTTGGCTCTGTGAGGAACTGTTAGCTTCTCAAGGAGGACTTTGTTCCATGTTGTTTTTGGTTATATCAGGTGGTACTTGTAATTACGGCTTAGCCGTAAAGGCTTGATTTGCCTCAGTGTTCAGGTTGGCAACACTGACGGGGATGGCGTGTATGGGTTCGAACAATTTTGCTCTTCTTTCGTTTCTCCTAATTGATTTTTACTGTAACCCTTTAAAGACGAAGCGTATCTGTTTTATATAAGGACTCAGTGCGTACCGCGCTGTAAACACTCTCCACTTCCGTTATAAAAACCAGTCTCTTAATGTTTTATAAGGCAAAAGTTGCTGTTTGTTCTGAGATCCGTACAAAACACATAAACGCAATGTGGGCACCACGTAGAATTTTTTAATGTTAAACCTGGTGATATGTAAAGTTACCGCTAGGCTTTAAAAGGTTAATAGAGTCGGACAGTGACGTGGCGTTTTGACGCGGTTTGTTTGTCCGTCGAGTGCAGTATAGGACAACGGGTGTCTGTTTTATCACTTTCGTTGTGAAAACCAACGAAATTTATGGCGGAATTGCAGGTCAGTGTAGTGGCTACTGTGTTAGACAGAGACCGTTTATGGGTAGAGTGGTTCAAACGGTGATGCGTGTGTCTTGCTGGTGATGCTTTTTCTAGGTGGCAGTAACACGTGGTGAGGTAAGAGATCTGTCAGTGTGTCCGGAATAACCGAAGAACCGTGGTTGTGAAAGATGATCTGAATTTAAAATAATTTACGGGAAAAACAGCGTGAGGAGATGCACTTAACTGCAGAGTGATTACTTTAGGAAAACTGCATAACAATTTTCTTTCATTTGGCACGTGCTTGCGTTTTCAAGTATTTGTGATGACTTGACGATTCTAAGATATCTACACATGTGATTTTGTAAGTTGTTTCTATAATTAAATGTCATTTCTCTTAGTGGCTGTGGTTGTGGTGGTTTAAATTTTAATTCTGTGAAATTTTTGGGACAGCTGTTTTGAAGGAAACTAGTTACAGACCCGTCACCAGTTGACTTTTCTTTTAAGCCATCAGTTCTTTTTTTGGTTTTCACATTTTAAATTTGAATTTGAAGTAATGAAATTTGCCGTGCTACTTGGATAGCATGTTAGGATAACCCTATCTGCCGGTACGTCCCACCGATATGTCGTGTGTCTGAAGGCGCCGTTTTGTTTGAGCGTTTTTGTTATCACCTCTGAACGTTGAGGTTGTTGGTTTGAGATTTTTGTATTTGGATTTATTTTCTTCAGGAATTAACATGCTGTTTTGGTTCAAGCTGTTTCTGGTGGTTTTTGCGATGAATTATTAAGATTTTTGTTTACTCACATAATTGGTTATTAGTCACACAGTCTATAGTTTTTCCCGCTATTCATTTTCGTAGATGATGTTTATAGTATTGCCGCTGTATCTCTCACTAATTATTGCATTTGTAAGGTTTCATGTATTTGTGAGGTAAAAGTTCACCCTTTAACCTGCCATGAAGGTCCAGAGGGTGAGTAGACGCATAGCTGAACTCTTCCTTTAACCTCGTCGCTACAGGGGGTGGGTGGTCAACGCCACGCCTCGGCCGCTTTACCGCAGGTAAAGAGACCCGGTAACCATTGTACAGGGGGCTTTGTGGGCCCCAGGGCCGATCTGGACGGCCGCGGAAAATTTCGCCTCTACCGGGATTCGATCCCCGGAAAGTCCAGCCCGTAGCGAGTCGCTATACCGACTGAGCTATCGCGGCCCAGTGTGTTTGTATCTACATTTTTTTTTGTAGCAGTTCTGTTATTCAATCAATGTGCTGTCTTTATGTGTTCGTATGTTTTCTTGCTGCCATGTACCTCATTGAATCTCTTAACAGTAAATAACTAATGTGTGTCTTATTTTGTAGAGGTAAGTTGTTAGTTATTGATTTATTTTTCTTGGACTGCCCCGAAGGTGGACGCAGCTTGCTTCTCCGAAACGTCGGTAACTGATTACTAATCAACACGGCGCTGCATTTCAGAAGTCTTTATTATGCATTAAAAACGTTGTTAAAACCTCGAGTCACGCATTTCCTAAATTGTTTAATAAGACGTAACACAGCTCGTGCTTTGGCACCGCTTGGAACTTGCTGAATGTTTAGAGTGTGTTAAAGCCTAGCGGTAACTTTACGTACCACCAGGTTTGACATTAAAAAATTCTACGTGGTGCCCACATTGCGTTTATGTGTTTTGTACGGATCTCAGAACAAACAGCAACTTTTGCCTTATAAAACATTAAGAGACTGGTTTTTATAACGGAAGTGGAGAGTGTTTACAGCGCGGTACGCACTGAGTCCTTATATAAAACAGATACGCTTCGTCTTTAACCTTTTAAAACCTAGCGGTAACTTTACGTACCACCAGGTTT